>CAJVPQ010000502.1:0-26841 GCA_910591825.1 Funneliformis caledonium
TAAAAAAATTATTAACATAAATAAATAAATGTAAACGATTTTTTAAATCGTTCGGAAACCCGTGATCACCCTCTGTATATTCTTATTTTTAAGAAAATTACCCTATTGGAAAGAAAAGCTCAAGACATTGCCGCGGAATTCTTGTTCATCTTTGACAATCATCTATATCAGTAAATACGTTCTTCTTGATAATTCTAGCAAAGATTTTTTGCACCTTCTCAATTCCTGTCAGCTGAGTGAAGATCGCTTTATTAAAATTTGTTGGACCATAGCATCTCCCAGTAAAAGGACCGAAATGTTCTTTCCAGTACCTTTTACAGACACCGGTTGGAGTTCAAGTTTCTGGAAGGAAACTGATTTGTAGAAATGAAAATATCACCTTACAGGTTGCTTTTTTATATTCATATTAAATAATTTCTTATAAATGCTTTCTCTTTTAAGCATTACGACTTACATATATACATGTATGTACAACCATGAATGTTGAAATAAAGATAGTGTTGTATTCAGTTCTTTCGTTTATGTATTTATAAACAATTTTAAATGTAAGCAGAAGGTTTTTATTGAGAAAAATGAAGTAACAATGACAGAATATTTATTTAATATTATTTAATTAATCAGTGTTGCCTCAACGTCGGCGCTCTACACTTTCGCTTGACCAATATTTTAAATACTATAAATGCCAAGTACTAAATTCTAATTAATTAAAACTCCGCAAATTACGAAACAATTACATAAAAATCTAATTATAAAATATTAATAAATCGGAAATTAAAAATAAAAATAATAAACAATGTTACATATGCGAAATTAAAAATTTGAAACGGCGAAATCGAAATTATCGCGAAGGTGTAAAGGGAGGATTTCCAGCTCGGTTTATATAAAAAAAAAAAAATAATTAAGCCAGCCTGGCATCTTGAACATTTTGTCATACTGGCACCTTGGCAACCTGGCATCTTGACACCCTGGCGCCCTGACTTCCTGGCACCGTACCAGCCTGGCAATGACATCAAAAGGACTAACTGTAAATTTCGAAAGCGATTTTCATGCGGAATTATGAAGATTTCGGCCGGAATTACATTCAATCGTAACAATAGTGCTATTACTATACTCGCATTTAAAACAAATTTAGCTGATTGAATATGCTAAGGTGATAAAATCTATATATTGTATCTGATGTGGATTCGGATAAGATTTGAAGCGATGATTCTAACGATGGAAACTATTTTAATGTTTACGAACCAGACTACGTAAAAAGGAAATTTTTTAATGTTTGGTGAAGGTTTATGACCATGCTTAATAGAAATTGTATGTGAAATGTGTTCAAATTATTATATTATACAGGGATTTGAATTTAATATAAATTTTTTTTTTGATAGGGATAAAAAACTATAAAACGAAGCGCAGTAACCGTTCTATTATTTTTATTTTATCTTCAATTTTCATGACAATATCAAAGGTATAAAATAATTTAATTGGTCACTTATCTGATATTAACTTTGTGGTTCTAGGGGTGTACAGTAAAAGCAAAGCATCATCATGTCCTAATTCTTGGTGGAAGTTACTCTTGAGAATGTGTATTCCTATGTGTCCAATTTCTCAGTGAGCCTTAACAAAATAATACTATTCTGATGCTGTCAGATTTTCTTTTGATCGAATCTGGTCTGACTAACACCGTTCTCTTTTTTTCAATAATTAATTATTTCAGTAATTAGAACGTTGGACAAGCTATTAGAAGTTATACTTGCATATTATAAATTCAACGAAGTTGCTCATTTTATCGATGAGTCGCGTAAAAATATATTAAATATATTCATGTTGAACATGTTAAATGAAAAATTCCAACTCAAACAACGTGGAATTAAAATTGAGGACTATTGATTTTTTATTGGATCACGAGATACAAGAAATGGAAAAGTTTGGCGATACAAACCTTGAGGATGTATCCAGAGCAAAAGAATTAACGTGACAAGTCTGGATATGAAGTGTTCATTGGAAAAAATTTAACAAAATTCCCATCGCACAATGATTATCGACTTTTCTCATATAATATCGACGGGTTAATTCAGTTCCGGATCACCTTTCATTGTGCTTATTTAGAAAGTTCGTTGAGAATATTGTTCTATTCATTTGATTTTTTTAATTAAAAATTGTAAAGTAGCTCAATAGCCGCATTCAAAATTTCAAAATATCTTAGGTTTCACACTCATTAAACAATTATTTTCGATTTTTGAAAAAACTAGGAATGTTAAGTTCCAGTCCGGTCCTAGTCCGGTTCCGAAACTCCCAGTATAAAAGAAGACCAGTCACATAGGACTTGGGTTATAAAACTGGATACTATGACCAGGTCCCGAGACTGCAGTTCTAGTATCGCAGTTCTATATAAATTGGTACTTGCTATCATAAGTGTTGTGACTGAAATTGATTTTCGTTTGAAGTTATCTGAAATTGAGATTCAAAGATCTGTTAATTCCAATTTCAGTCATGATCTTATTGGTCAATTTCTGTGCATTTAGTTAAATTCTAATTTTATATACGAGACCATCTGAAATTGGGATATCTGAAATTAAACTTCCGACAGAATCTAAATTTCAGACAAAAGGGCTGTCTAAAATTGAGATGACTGAAATTAAACTTCAGACAGAATCTGAATTTCAGACATGAGGGCTGTCTGAAATTGGGATGTCTGAAATTGGATAGAATCTGAATTTTATACAAATTATGTATTTATTTATAAATTAAAATTAAAGTAATAGTAACGATCTATTATCTATATGTACTGTACATAAGCAATTTATTTTAATAATAAAATATTTATGAAAATAACTGTTTCTTTTTATTTTTTTTTTTACTACTCTATTATAATAAAAAAATTTAACAATTTCTTTTCTCTATAAAAATATTTATAAAAAGTTAAGTAATTTTATTTAAAATTCGTCTACCAACTTCAAAATAGAATAATTTATACAGGTAATTATAAAAGTAGGAGTCCCTTTAAAAGAATTAAAAAAGAAAAAAAATGTGAATGTTTTAAAATTTTCTTCTAATTGAATGATTATTTTTTGCTTTTTCAGGTTTGATCATCACTTCGGTCTGAAGATAAAAATATCCTGAAAAATAGATGAAAACAAAACTGACGCAGCACCCGATACAGTCGAAACCTGCATGAAAATAAAATAGAAATAAAATAAAACTAAATAGAAAAAAAATAAAAAATGAACTTATTTATTTGCCGAAAAACTACAAATAGAAAGTAAAAAAAAAATCGAAAAAAAGAGAAAAAGAAAAACCTTCATTAAGCAACAGCCCGAATGTTATCAAAATCCTACAAAGAAAAGAAAAGAAAAGAAATAAAACGATAAAAAGAAAAGAAAAAAAAAATAACCTTTAAAAAAATAAAGAAAAAAAAAATAATGGAATTTAAAACTACAAAATTTAATAAATAATTGCCGCATAATTAATATAAAATGTTTTGATTAAAATAGATTTTTATAAGTTGTCTGAAGTTGGAATTCAGATAATAAAAAGTGAATCTGAAATTGGAATCTCTATTTCAGACATCGTTCAATCAGAACGATTAGTAAACCTTTTAATTAGAACGATGATATATGTTACTGATTGAACGATTTAAAATTGTTCAACTATAAAGGTAAGGTTCCAAAAAAACGATGATGTATCGTTAAATTAGAACGATGAAAAATCGTTCCAGAAGAACGGTATATCATAGCACGATGACGAAATGTTCAAGAACGATGATGTATCATTCTAGTTGAACAAATATATATCTTTTTTCTTTGATCGATTCATCTAGGACTTTTATAATATTGGCTATGATTCTAGGACCATAAGCCCAATTTATAAAGGACCACAGTCCGAGAACTGCCACGGATAAGTTACGGGAATTTAAAAAAAAATCTTGTTTGCCCGGGAGTTTTTTATTTACTACACTTTGGTGATTGGAAATACGCGGTATGTTCATCTTGGTTTTCTTAAATATGACAGTGTTTAGCTTATGGGATGCTCTTGTAAGCTTTAAAATAATGTATTTAAAATAAATCAAACAATTAAATTCGGGAATGAAGTTATTATTAATCTTGTTCTTTGAATCCGAAAGTTGGAACTAATCATATATAGAAAAGTTATTTTTTTAAAAAAAAAGAGCGTTCGTTCCGTATAAAACAATTAATTTCTTTGTATTACTTATTTTGAATTCTCTTGCTTTTAAAGTCGTTAATTTTAAATCAAGCTTTAAAGTTCGAAATTTTTTTTATAAAAAAATTAATAATTATTCTAAATGATTCATCATTTAATATATTGAGTGTCAAAATAACTCTTTTTTTTTTTGCTAATTAAGGTCTTTTTATTGTTATATTTACTTATGAAACATGTAAATAACATAAAGATGAATTTGCTTGATTCTTTCTTTTTTGAATTTGAATAGAAACCTATAAACTTATTTCAAGAAGTTTTTAGATTTTTTGTTGATTATTGCAAATAATGGTAAGTTTAAATAATTTTTAAAACGATCACGGTCCAAGATTCGTATTCCTCACACATGAAAAGGTTTTACGGCAAATTACATGATAAAATAACTAAAAATGCAAACTAGGGTTTTTCGAAAACTCTTGCAAATTTAAATATCAGTGCATTTCGTTCATATTAATTTCTTTGTGGCTGTGAATTTTTTTCTCTTTAATAATTTCTTGATAGATAAATCGTATAATGTTGTGAAAATTTGATTAGTCTCGAAGGAATTACCTAAAATTAATCTTAAATATAGTAAACTTTACAGGTCATTAAGTTCAGGTTACCTGGTTAACCGACCTGATATTTTTTTTACGTCTTGTCGGATCAGGTAACTGTTTTTATCTGATCTGATCTGGTTTAATCTGGATTGATACTGGTTTATAGTTGCGGGATAAAACCACAAACCATTTTGACAAAAGTCGAAACTTTTCAGAAATTATTTCGACAGTTTCGATGGGTTTTGATGGGTTTCGATAGTTTCGATTGGGTCTCAAAAGTTTCGACGGTTACAATATTTTAAATTAGAACAAAGTTTGCCAAAATAATACATTATTTATCGAGCAGGTGTAAATTTGGAAGCACAGGAACTTGTTGAAGAATTAGAAGAATTACCTTATGAAGAAGATGATGATTTTTCAAAATGGATGAAGAAGAAGATAAGGATACTGTACTGTCATGAGATTAAATGAAGAAAATACTAATTGGGAGATAATGATGTAATTGGACTTGAGAAAAATAAATTTAATTCAATTACAATATGGTAATTTTTTATAAATATATTGACCTTTGCTATATGCGATTTGCTCATCTCTAAAAATAAAAATAATAAAATTGTATTTTAATATCAGAAGATTTTGCTACCCATCGAAACTTTCGCAATTTTACCTTTAATCAAAAATTTGGCAAAACGTTTCGACGGGTTTCGATTTCGATGCCTGTCGAAACCTCCGGGTTTTGCCCGGCAACCTTAATTCTGGTCATTACTTATTATTCCTTCACTTTTAATGAAAAGATCCGTTCCTTAAAAAAGTACCTATCTAAGAGAATGAAAGATTCAATCTTCAATAAAGAGGAAAATTAGTAAATTAAAAGTAAAAATCTTCTGAAGATAATCTTTAAAGAATCTCGAAAAAAAAAATTACTTCGTGTTGTAAAAAACAAACACAAAAAATTAATTAACCAAATCATTCGAAATATTATAAAATTAATCAGATCTCAACAGATCATTTCTGATATCTGATCATCTTACCTGATTCTTTCCTCCGAATTAAATTTTGCAAAATGTCAACACTATTTCTTTCGAATTTGAGTAAAAATTATATTGGATTATTGGATGATATTAATGTGGAAGTTGGTGAAGATCGATCCTAATGTTAAAATATTTGAATATTTTGTGCTACCGTTCTCCGTATTTGCGACGAGCTTTGCTTGAAATAAAAAAGTAATGACAATATTTGAAATTGCCCAGAAATCTTTCAAATTATTTTAAAGTATCGATATAATTTTAATATTTAAAATCTATTCTTTTTGCAATTTAGATATATTTATGGCGGTATTCTTTCATTTAATAAGCAAGATGTTTCAAATATTGTTAAGCCTTATAGCTGCTAATGAACTATGTATTCAAGAACTAATTGATTACTTTGCAAAAGTATTTAATTGAAAATAAATCCGTATGAGTGGAACAACATTTTGGGATTATTCACCAAGCAAGCTTTCAATCAAATAATTTTCTAGAGCAAACGATTTTGATAGCAAAGTATTTAAGTCACTTGACTTGTCTTTTCTTTCTGAAAAGTCGGACGATTTACAAATGGAAGAAATTGAAGTTTGGGTAATGTCACGTCTGCAGTTAATGCATTATAGACCATGTTTCGGATTAGATCTTTTGATTTGTCATCAAATGAACTAACAGATTATGATCCATATCGTTGTTGTTGTCAGAAAGATCAGGATAAATGATGAATAGAATATTATGAAGTAATCTTTTCTATCTTCTCAAACATTTCACTTAATTTTAATAATTAATTTAATGTATTTATACATTTTAGGCATCAATGTATTCGCAATTGCAATTACAATTATATTTCACAAAAAAAACTTGTAACATTTTCCCAATAACGAATATATTTAATATAAACGAAGAGATGGAACCTGAATTTTAATTTTAAAACTAATTTCATACTGTACAGGACAAACAAAATTGATATCGAAAATTTGACAGGCCGGGTTGTCAGCAAATTGAAAAATAAAAAGACGAAATAGTACAGGAGAAATTAGACTTGGCAGAATGTTGAAGCGTTGAATTTTAATGATTCGTTAATAAATCGGGAACATTTAGTAAGAACACGAAACGTAATTGGAGTATTGTCACGGTTAAGTTCCGTTAAGGAATTGAGTGAATTTGGTAAACTATTTATTTGATAATTTCAATATCTTTGTAATCCTCCTGAGGGACTTAATATGTCATTTTATTAAGTTCCGTAATCGTAAAACTAATAACATCTTTTAATTCTTCTATTTTCATTTGATAAAAATTTTCAATCAATTGAGACAAATCTACAATGCATGTTTTATAAATATCGAAACAATGTGTTGTGAATAGCTTATAATTGAAGACTTGTTTCATTATCAATGTTTATTTTTGTTTATATTTAATTAAGAGTTTAATTGATTCGTGTTCAAACAAATTTATTGCCATAATTAGATAATAATATATTTATCAGTATATAAACTTTCGACAAACCAAAGTCTGCCAATTTAATATATTTTAATGAAGAAAAATTATTATTTAATTGCTAAAGATGTACAATTCTTTCGTCATGCATACACGATACGGCACAAGTAAATTGGAATGTCAAGTTGTATTTATCTCACCAAGCAAGTTTATCAAAATTATCCTTCAAATAGTTTTTAAGCGCACCACCATTATTATACTCTATTATTAACCTTTATAAATTTACTTTTTTTTTTTTACAAAAATAATATTACAAATAAAATATAAAGTCATTATAAAATTTTATAACTTGGTTTGATGATGTAATCCCAAATCCACTTTCCATTCCGTTGAAGTTCAAGGTATATTATTTACAAATATAAAAAATGAGTTAATGACCTAAGAATCATATTTGACATATGAAAGTAAAATTGATTTTTTCTGGCCGTTTCTCTTTTCTATTGCAAAGGTCCCATATGTGTGATTTTTATAATAAGCCGAATGATATTTATTATAGTAATTACCTCATAAAAAAGTTCTTCTAACAGTGAAACTATTATATTATTACTTTGAACTTTTTTAATTTGTTTGAAAGACATTTCCAAAACGCCCGTACCTATCATTTGAAATTTTCTAAAGTGTTTGTGACTGATTCTTCAATCCAATTAACTCACTCATTCGAATTATTGCACCTTGCAATTTGATTGATTTTTTAATTTTGGAATGATAAAAATTCTTGGAGAAGTAGCAAAAAAAAAAAAAAAATTAATAAATAAATAAATAAAATAAAAGTACTTGGTAAATTCTAAGCCACCGGTTTATAATTAATTATTATTAACGAAGTATCCACCACCCATTTCGGGGAAATGTATAATTGGTTCTTGGATTTGTAGTTTAGCTGGTAATTTATAAAATTTGTTAAACGAAATATTATGGCAAATTATTAAAAAGCTTGCTTGTTCGGTATAATAAAATTGACCAATAAAAATACAGACACGTGATCACTTAGATCAATAAAATCTTTCAATTTATGACGAACGCAAATTTGTCACATCGCGTCACATCCCAGCCGTTCTTCAATTTATTAAAAGTTCACGTGATCGTTCGTTATATCAGTCTGATTAATTATAAAATAATCTGTTCTGTATGTAATACATGGTTCAATATAATATAAACAGGTTCGTTTTATACAGAGCCGACTGTATTAGTTAATTTATTTTGTGTTGTGTTGACTGGAATTTTTTTTTTTCACCCTCGATGATTTGATTATTATATGTGGGTTAATTTGCATTACTTTTTTTTTTTTTTTGGATTTGACAAAGGGTCGATTTTGGTATTTATTTATTATATTATTTCCTGTTATTTACATTGACTTTATTTTTTTAATTCTAATTTCTATTTAAAATTTTTGATTTATTTTTTTATTTGTTAGTTCGTCGCGTGCTACAACTTTATTTTGGCTTTTATTTTTTTATTTAAAAATAAAAGAAAGAAAGACTTTATTCTTCTAGAACTAAAAAAAAAGCAAAAAAAAAGAGTGATGGCTGTCTTCGGTCACCTTTAAAAGCAAAATATCAATAACATTCACATAGTACTTTGTATTGCAAAGATAATGAATGAATGTATCACCCGGCTAATTTGGAATAAGTAAATTATTACTTATTCCTAATTATCACGAGAATATAGTTAAAGTATAGAAAAATGTATTAATAAAAGTATCTTATAAATTAAAGAACACGGAAAAAGTAAACCTTCGACTTTTTCCCTTTTTTATTGTAGTCAGCTTTTCTAAATACATAAATTTCCAAACTATTTATTTCAAAGGAACGCCATTTAAAAAGACCAAAAGTTATGTTAATATTGCAAAATTAAATTACTAAATCATGTTCTTATTCGAAGGCTTTGTAAATTATGTTTACACGTTGGGATATTCTATCAGAAATGTTAAAATTTGTATTATTACAGGAAGAGTTGTAAATCATTCTTTGCTGACAATGTAAAAGTTAAATGACGAAGTATTAAATTCTCAGGATATATAACGTTTCACAGATTTTTTAGTAGAATTAAATGTGCAAGTATTTATTTTATAATTTTATAATAATTTTTATTAAATTAAACTTCCAATTATAAATATTAGAAATTGCGAAACAATCTTGTAACTTTGACATATAATTTATTAATTAAATGTGAAATAAAATGTGAAAAAAGAAGACAATAATCGTTATAATAAACAAATAATGTTAATTATAAAGTGCTTGCTACTGACCGATCGTCATTAAATTGAACACAAACACAATAACGACGACATTTTCGTGTGATTTTATGATGTTGACTTAAAGTTATAAAGAAAAGTTCATTATCATTCTCGTTTATACTAAATTCTTTTAATAAAATGGAAGAACCATTTTTTAAGAACCACGAAAAAAAGGTAAATTTATTTACTTATAACAAAATTTTATTTTTGAAGAATATTATACTTTGAAAAACCTACTGGATAAAAATCTCAACGAACTTATATTCATAGAAATCGAATTGCTTTACTCAATTAAAAAGCAACAATTATATGCTAAAAAACTACTTTTTTTATTTTTATTATCCTTAATTTTCTTTTGTAAATATCGATGAAAGTATAACCAACAATGCTGAAAGATAAATAAAGTTCCTTTAAATGATATTTAAATTAACCGCAAGGATTGGCTTAAGAAACTAATTTCAAAAATTGCAAGCAGCAGATATAATTAAATTAATTCTGTTGGTGTTCTATTCCGCATAATTGAATTGATATCGCGAAAATTCTCGATGGAAAAGTTTTTTTGAGATATTTATTAATCAGCCTCCTTAGAAAACAATGACAAGTCTATGGTAAAAATTATAAAACGTTTTTTATCTTTCTAAAATCATAATTCGATGACCAAAAATTTAAAATCTAAACTAAAAGTAGGTGATAGGATTTCTTGAAAAACTTTTACATTATAAAGTTCATAAAGCAATAAGTGGTTACAATTTTGTCGATACTTAGGATCAAATAATCCAACTTAAACAAACATTCTGAAAGTTTAAGAAAAGTTATGTAACAGGTTAAAAGTACAGGAGTTTTTAAGGCTTAAAATTGATACTCGTTAAGGAATATGGTAAATTTGGTAAGTTATTCATTTGAGTATTATAACAATGAAGTTCTGTTAAGGAATTTGGTAGAGTTGGTAGGATAGTTAATTTAGTATTATAGCAATGAAGTACCATTAAAGAATTAGGTAAAGTTGGTAGGTTAGTTATTGAAGTATCAAAGCAATAAAGTTCCGTCAAGGAGTCAGGTAGTTTTGGTAGGATAGTTATTGGAGTATCAGAACAATAAAGTTCCGTTAAGGAGTCGGGTAAAGTTGGTAAGCTATTTAATTTAGTGCTATAACACTTGAGTACCGTTAATGAGTTGGGTAAAAGTGGAAGGATAGTTATTGGAGTATCAGAACAATAAAGTTCCGATAAGGAGTCGGGTAGAGTTGGTAGGATAGTAATTTGAGTATCAGAGCAATTAAGTTCCGTCAAGGAGTCAGGTAGTTTTGGTAGGATAGTTATTGGAGTATTAGAGCAATAAAGTTCTTTTAAGGTATTGGGTAAAGTTGGTAAGATATTAATTTTACTGTTATAAAAACTGAGTAGAGTTAAAGAGTTGGGTAAAGTTGGTAGAATAGTCATTGGAGTATTATAACAATAAAGTTTCGTTAAGAAGTCAGGTAGAGTTGGTAGGATAGTTATTTGAGTATCAGAGCAATAAAGTTCCGTTAAAGAGTCAGGTAGTGTTGGTAGGATAGTTATTGGAGTATTAGAGCAATTAAGCAGCGTTAAGGAGTTGGGTAGGGTTGGTAAGCTGATTATTATAGTATTATAGCAATAGAGTTCCGTTAAGGATTTAGGTAAAGTTGGTAGGATAGTTATTGGAGTATTAGAGCAATTGAGCACCGTTAAGAAGTAAGGTAGAGTTGGTAAGCTGGTTATTTTAGTATCATCACATCGGAGGAGTTTTGTTAGAGAGTTAGGTAGGGTTGGTAGGATAGTTATTGGAGTATTAGAGCAATTGAGCATCGTTAAGGAGTTGGGTAGAGTTGGTAAACTGGTTATTTCAGTATTATAGCAATAGAGTTCCGTTAAGGATTTTGGTAGAGTTGTTAAGCTATTAATTTTAGCGTTATGACACCAGAGTTTTGTTAATTTTCGATATCTTTGCAATCCACCACCTAAAGTGTTTAATATGTTACCTTTATTAGTATTTGTAATAGTTAAACTATCAATTGAATCATCATAAATGATTGATTCAAGATCACAGATCCTTTCTTTCAATTCAATAATAATTTCTTGATTTGCATTAGCTGCTACTTCTTGTTTTCTAATCTTTTCTTCTAAATTACTAATAGCTTCTTGCTTGACTTTGGTCTCTTCATCTCGCTCTCTAATCCTATCTTCTAAATAGTTAATTTGAGAACGAAACCATTCATTACTTTGCTCTAATTCCTTAATTCTAGTTTCCAAGTCTCTTAGGGTTTTTTCTAGATTGTTCTTTAAAACCATTTTTGCGATAAAATAGTAAAGCAAATATATTATTTGTTTAATTGACAAGTTTTTTAAGCTTGAAAAGCAAATAACCTGCAAAGGGTTTTTTTCATTTTTCGGCCCTCGATTAAAAATATTTCCCATTATGTATGAATTTCATAAATACTTCTAATTCTAATTTAACTGGTTATATTGGATCATCGTATAATTAACGTTACTTTCCAAATAAGGTTACCGCTATTTTCTATTACTATTATTTTATGCACGTGATATTCTTATGATCATGACGATCGATGACATTTTGATTACATTTATGACTTTACTCATTTAATCACTAACAACCTTTTGCCTTTTACTATATTTCCTCAAGTGCGTTTTCTCTCATATTTTAAAATATTTTAACATTTCTCAAACAACTTTATTTTTATTTGTGTAATTCAACACTATTACACACAACTACTATTTCAGTTTATCTGTGGCTTATGCCACTTTACCTTTTTTTGCTTTGGCTTTATTACATACGAATATTATTTCAAATACTTTTCAATTTGCATAAGTTATGACCAAGGATAACTTGGTCGACAATGGTAATGTTGTTTTTAGGCGTTAGGGTTAGGGTTTAAGGTTAGGTTTGAATTTCGTTTATAAAAAATCCCCATTGCTATTTTATTCAATTTATTGGATTAAATGTTATAGTGATAAAATAACATTCATATTTATATCACAAGATGATAATAACCACGTGATATGAGGGACATGCGATAAATCGCCTTGGCGATGAAAAATAAAATCCTTTTAAAATTACTAGAATATGTCCATGATTTTTTGTATTTATCCCGGAAGATCATCCGGAACCAAATAATTAATTCCTTAAATTTCACCCAAGTTATATCATCGTTATTTTATTTTATTTTATTTTTGTACCTATATTTCTAAATTTATTTGTGCCCTTCGGGCGCCAATTAAAAAACTGTGCAGGATGATATCGCATGGCAACCATGGCACCACCATCAGGTTATTTTCGTCTAAATTTTTAGCCGGATTAGCCCTAATTATTTACTGCTATTACAAATGTGCAATATAGGTTTTAAAAATTCGAGGAGAAATAAAAAATTATATTGAAGTTGGGGCTATAATTATAAGTTATTATGCTTATGTTGATAAATAATCAAAATTTTTGTTCAATAATGAGATTTAGTCACGTAGTCTGATCTGACTGATCATCATTAAATTGGACAATTATTTTGATTATTTATCACGCAAGCATTATCTTGTGATTTTATGATGTTGACTTAAAATTATGAAGAAACTTCATTGTCAATTTCTTTCTCGTCATTTATTCCAAATTGTTTTTTAAAACAAATGAAAGAACCACTTTTTAAGAACCACGAAAATTAGTAAATTTGTTTACTTTTTATGATAATAAAATTTATTTTTAGGCGAATATTATACTTTGAATAACCTACTCGATAGAAAAACTTAACGAACTTATAAATATATTCTTAGAAGACGAATTGCTTATTCAATAAAAAAGCATCAATTATTTGCTAAAAAACTAAATTTCAATATATGGCAACTTTATAATGGTAATGTATCTACGAATATTCTTGATTATTGTTTAAAATTAACCGCAAGGATTAAAAACTAATTTCAAAAATTACAGCTGATCTAATTTTAATTGATTTTGTTGTTTTATTCCGTATAATTGAATTGATATCACGATAATTGAAAAAGAATAAATTCTAATTACTCACTAGAAATCTTTTTTTGAGATATTTATTAATTAGCCACCTTAGAAAACAATGACAAGCCCGGGGTAAAAATCTAAAAGTTTTTTATAAAAATTTATAATTTGATGACCAAAAATTTAAAAAATAGTAGTTACTTAATCAAGATTACTTTACTCTTATCAATTAAATATTAAAAATAAAAGATTAACATTTACCTCTTAATATTACCCATACGCCCTGTTTGGAAAATTATAATTAGTTCATGTTAGGAATAAATTTTAGCTTTATCAAGAAGTTTTTAAAACTACAGATATTTGTAAATTGTAAATAACATTTTATGCGTGTTAGAGATAATTCAGTTCTTGGATTGTACTTAATAAAATGACGGGGAAACTACTAATGAAGATCACCTTCAGGCCAAAAAAAAAAGACAAAAAAAAAAATAATGAAAAATAATAAAAAGAATTTAACACATTTTTTTTAATAAAAATGACTTGTAATTTTTTAAAAAATTTATGATTTAAAAAAAGTGCAAATCCAAAATATATTTTTTTAATATTTTATAAGATAGCCTGTAGCTTAGGAAGCGATTCAAAAAATTAAAATCAATCAATTAATCATTTTTTTATAATAATTTTTTGAAATCATTATTATTTAAAAAAAATCAATTATTTGATTTTTATTTTTTTAGGTTCAATTGCTTCATGCTGCAGCAATCGCATACTTTTTTATACTTTTTTTTCCAGGTATCTATTTTTAATAATTTTTTTTTTGTATTTTTCTTTTAGGTTTTCGGATGCGATCACTTTAAAAGTATAAGTAAGAATCATTTTTGATGATTAAATAAATAATCATTTTCTCATTTCCTTTGATTTTCTTTTTTCATTCATTTATTTAATTTATTTGTTTTAATTTTTATTATTTTATTTAATTGATTTGATCTTTCTTTTTATTTATTTTAATTGTGTCCATCCTCATTAATGTTTTTAATTTTTTTTTTATTGTTTTGTGATTTTATTTTTATTTTTATTTTTAGTTTTATTTCCTGATTTTAGCTTGATTGAACCTTTTAATCTTTAGGTTCTTCTTTTAACTTGAATTGCTTTTTGAAGTATTATCCTTATATTTTTTTTATTTTATTTTATGGGATTAATCACTTCGGAATGCATTGATCGAAATATATTTTGACAGTAAGGTGGTGTGGATGTTAAATACCTTCAGGCTTCACTAAAAAATAATGCACTTACTGTGCTACTAAATTTTTTAATTAATTAGATTCGACATAGTACACATATCCTTTTATTAAATTTTTTTGTTTTTTTGTTTTTTTCTTTTCTCAATTTTTAGTCAAGTAGGATAGATTAGGAACTGGAAATGATAATGTATTTTTTGCTATCTTTTTTTTTTTTTTTTACTGATCTTTCCTTTTCTTAACTTTCTTTAGATCCATAAAGAATTGCGCCGGCTAGTACTTTTTTTTTTTTTAATTTATTTTATCAATAAATAATATATGGTTTTTTTAATACAATAAAATAATAATAATGAAGGACAGATAGTGACTTTTTCCATTAATTAATTAAATAAAAAAATTAATTATATATAAACCATAAAATTATCATATAAGTATAGATCTTTTTGTTAAAAGAAAAAAAAAAATATAAAAAAAATTTTTATGATGGCCTTACGGACAGTACTTTAAATTTAGATCCTTAAAAGAAAAGAAACATTATTTACTAATCCGCAAATGAAAATAAAAAAATATTAAAATCTATAATAAAAAGTCTTGCAGCTGTCTCCAATTTTTTAATTTTAAAAAAATTAATGAATCAAAAAAAGCTACTGCTAAATTTCGTTCTTTATTTAAAAACATTAGCATGATTAATAAAAAATTTTATTAAAGTTTCAAGCTTTAATTTAAATGTGAAGAAAAATATTTAATATATAATCAACTTTAAATATTACAACTCAAAAAGAATACGCAATTTAAACAAGGAATAATTTAAGTGCCGGAAATTCCAATAAAGTGATATCTCAATTATATTATTCGAAGGAGACTTGTTTTGCATGAATTCTTACTAATAAATACTTTAACCCTTATTTATAAAAAAAAGGTTAAATCTTAATAAATATGTTTTTTCTTTAAGAAATATGAACATTACAACGACAAGGAGAATTTTCACGATTATAATGAATCGAATATCTAAAGACATATTCTCTCCATTTTTTATTGTTTTAGATTAACGCGATTCAATCTTTTTTATATATATAAAAAATGCAAACTTAAATTTATGATTAATTATGTGATATACTAAATCAAAGCTATGCAAAAAAAAAAAAAACTAAAAATTAAGTAAAATTTAAATTTTATAAAAATTTGTTAAAAAAAAAGTTAATATGTTGAATCGAAAATAAAAAGTACTTGTTCATAATTCTACTAATAATTAATGTTCAAAAGAAAAGTTTCTTTAAAATACTTAATATAAACTTAAAGCGTATTTCGTAAAATTGCTTGCCAATATAAAATGATTCATGGGTGCTGATAATCATTAGTATTTGCTCGTTGTTGTGCCATAGCGGAACTAGTAACTAAAAACGAATCTTATAATATACCTCCATTTGCTCATTCTCATTCAAATTCTTGTGGTTTAGTTGCGAAAAAGTGAAGATCCCCTTTCTGAGACTGTTTTGTGGCAACGTTTAATGACCCTTCAACTTCAATTTTAATAAGTGCATCCTGATAAATTTGTGTAAATTTTTTAATTTCGGTACCTTACATAAGATTGTTTTCAACGTTCGCCATTGCCCTTTATTATTTATCACTTGATTTTTTGTCAAATCTCAGTACAAACTTTAGAGATATAAAATTCAGTACACAGACACCAAAATATCTAGAAGAACTTTAGCCCCACTTTGATACTTGGTAAAATTGTCCAAGGATTGTGTATGTAAATAATAGAATCATATAATATACATTGAGATAATACATCACTATTAACATTTCCAAATTATATAGCATGCTCAATTTCTTATTAAGTTCTTAAAATGTGCGAAGCCATAATTGCCCTTTAAAATATTGTTAAAAAAAAAAAATAATAAATCTGACGCTTTGAGAAACTTTATTACAACAAATTACTGAAATTCGTCATCTTAACAACTAGCTTTATTAATTCAAAAAATTCTCTTATTTCGCCTAAATTTGATTTGCCACATTTGGTTGTTTTTAAATAAAGAGGTAATGATGAATATGGTTAAATATTTTAAGTTATCTATTTGAGTATAGTTAAGGAGAAAGTAAAATTGGACGACTATTATTTGAACATTTCGACAACTGGTTGCTGTAAAACATAGCTACTCAGTTATATTATCTAGCTGCGAAGTAATGACACTTCTTTTTCGTCTACTAAATCTTTTGGATCAATAAAAGGAATTAACCAAAGACTTATGAATGCTTCAATTCTTTTCGATAATCCAAAATCAACTAGTCTTGACGAAAAAAAATATTGCTAGAATTCTATTATTTATATGTTAATTAATAGCTACAATAAACAAAAAAATTATAGATATTATGTAAGATTACCAAATCATGATATAAAATTCCTTCTTCATGTAGACACGACACAAGGACTAGCCAACTGGAATGCAAAGTTGTATTTTCATCTATTAAAATTATTCTTAGATTCTAAGTGAACTACTATCAGCTTATTTATTTCGACCTTTCCAAACGAACGATGTTTTTATAGTTCTATTGGAATGATAAGTTCGATCGTACCAATTGAACGATGTTTTTATCGTTCAATTTAACGAGCCAACCGAAATTTTCGGATTAATCCGAAATTTTCGGTTCGGTTCGGATTTTATTCGTTTCGGATTAGAATTATAAAAATATCCGAACTGAACCGAACCGAAATTTTTCGGATTAATTTTTATGCAATCCGAAATCGACCCAAACCGAAAATCTTCGGACTAATCTTAACCGTTCGATGCTTAGTTACGGATTGCATTAAGAAACCTATGGCTAGATTCACGGCTTGCAATTTCGTGATCTCTAATAGCAACTCCATTGTAACATCAAGATATCTAAATTCCTATTGGCCTTAAAATATTCGGTTTTTTTTGTAAACCGATTAAATTTTACACCCTCTTCATTTATACTCAAATAACAAAATTTTTTTTTTTACCTTTAGCCGGATTCATTGACAATGTCCATATTTAGTTTTGTATGGTAACGACATTAAAAGTACTCAAATTTAAACTTTATCTAGTATCAGATGTATTCAAATTGGTCCTTTTTACTCGATGAGTCATGTTATAAAAAATCGGATTCCGTTAAGCAAATGAACAACTCGAGACACGACAGGAATAAATATGCCAAACATTTTTGCGACACCACAAAGTTCTCACGAAGTAAATGGAAGCAAAAATCGTCATCTTTTTTTAATTGTTAGTTCCATTGTTAAATTGCTCTTAGATAAATTTTATATTTTTTACTTAAATCTTTTTTTTCTCTTCTACAATTGGTAAGGTTCTTACATACCAAAACTTACATAAAAAATACTTTCGCGTATGTTCAGCTTTTCCTTTTTCTTTGGCTATATCTGCGGTATTTGATCGATTTCTAGTTTGAGGTGACGTCTTCGTAGTACTACTTTGCATATTACAGAATTTGATCGTCATTAATCGATTTAATTTTTTGAATACAATTTATAGGAACTTTTGATGCAATTATTTCTGAACTCTCAAAACCATATATTATAATATTATATGATTTTACCTGATTTACGGATTTACTTAGAAGGTTAAGCATGCTAAGGATGTCGCATTTCTAGATTATTGTAATACAAAGGATTTCAAAAATTCCGATTTAAATTACTATTTATAGACAACGATCTTCAAAAATCTCCATATTTATATAACTTGTGTTTCCGTATCTTGAATTTCTTTCCCAATACATCATTAAACAAACTCTCCTTAACAAAAAAAGGAAAAAAGAAAAATTTTTCGCTAAGATGACAAGAGGGAATTCACTAGAACAAGATTTAAGATTATTAATCAATAACCCAAAATATAGTAATATTGAGATTGTGTACAAGGATAAAAAGAAATTATATGGTTGTAGAGCGATTTTAGCTGCAAGATCTGAAGTATTTGACAGATTACTTTATAGTAGAGTAGGAGAAAGTTATGAGAAACGAATTTCTTTTTCAAAGATTAATTCTTCAGGAATGGAAGTTATAATGGAATACGTTTATACAGGAGTTGTTAAAGAAGAATCTTTAACCAAAGAAAATATCGTTGAAGCTTTTATTGCTGCAGATTACTTTCAACTGCCGGACCTTCAAAATTTTATTATGAAAACAGTTAAAAATACCTTAGAAAAGAATTGCAATGATAATTATTCACCGGAATTGTTATCTAAAATTGTGGAAATGATGCCATTGACAGAAGATAATATTCTTTCTAATCTGTTAGTTGACACAGTATTAGCTATTCCGTTAAATACCATTGAATTTGGCCGATTATCTAGCACAGCACTTCGGGTCCTTTTATCTTGCACTTATGAAAAGGACAAACCCTTTGTAACCCCAGAATATGAGGTGTTTCGATATAGTGCTATTTTAGTTGCAAGGGAGATTTCTGACGATGTAACAAAATGTCTTGTAAACCGATTACCAACCTAGAACTCATCGATAACTTTAAGAAAACTGATAATGAGCTTATCTCGGATCATCATAAAGTTGCTAAAGAATTACTACCTTTGATAAAATTTATTGATTTCAGTCTAATTAAAGGCGAATTATTAGCGAATATCATCGAGTCATTAAACATTATTCCAGTTGAAACGATTTTAAAAGCTTATCGACTTAAGACAATTTCTAATAATACAGATTTTAATAAAGTTCGTGGAATTTTACCAGCATCCAACAAATCTGGTTATGTTTGGGATGAGTCAGCATGTGGATCTAATCTTATTATTGAAGATAATGGGCAAGTTATACGAGCATCAGATGCTTGTCGTAGTCACCAAAATGTTAGAGTTAAGGTAGCATTCGAAGGTCAAGGTACTTTTGAATGGGATGTAACTATTGAGAAATATTGTGGAAGCACTTGGGTTGGAGTGTGTGCATCAGAAAATGTTGATTATGAATCGTTTGTAGGTGATCAACCTACTGGATGGGTATTAAGTTCATCTGGTTCACTTTATCATTCTCGCGGAAATATAGTAGGTTATTGTCCTCCATTTTCGAGAGATAATAGCAAAGTTACTGTTCATTTAGATATGAATAAAAGGACTTGTTCATTTACAGTTAATGGTGTAAAATATCGAACAGCGTCAGAATGGAATAATCTACCATCAAAACTTTATCCTGTAGTTTCATTAAGGAATCCTGGTCGGTTTCGAATTCAGTTTCATTGAATTTACTATTAAGAATATTTCAATATGTTAAATTTTGAATTATCAATAAAATTTATAATGTAAAGTTATTTAAAAGACCATCTAGCTTTCTTAAAATTAAATTTCTCATTTTTCATGAACATAACTTTAAAGTAATTAAAAGGTTAATACTTGTTTTTCGCTTTAATTTTATGCAAAATTTGATCGTTATTATTCATATAAATTACCACTTTCCGTCAATTTCTTTACATTTTGGTTAAATTACGGTTAGAAAAGTGTTTTTATAAAATTTTGCAACCTTTAAATACAATTGCTTTAATATAAAGAATTTTTGCATGAATATAAAGAGACAGAAAAGTCCAAGTGAAATTTTAATCCGTATGAATTATTACATCAAAATGATATTACATCAATTTTATTTGTTTAAAATAAATTAGTAATCCAAATTATAATACTACCAGGTATTCGGATAAGACTCTCTCGTGTTCGAGTTAAAACTACGATTTCGATAGAAACACAGGTTTGGAATACTTTTTACTAGAACGTTCATAACTCCTCATGTTAAGTATTTCGATCTTAGAATAAAATTAACAGGATATGGTTAGTAATTGCTTTTATAAAACGTTCCACATTCTAACTGAACTATAAAACTTGTATAACATACAACGATTTATTTTAATTTTCGTCACAAAAATATCCTTAAATACTTTAAATTGGGAGAATATAGTTTTATACGAAACTCATGTCCGAAATCAATATCATACTCCACACTTCGGTTTGGTGGGCTGATTAATTTTTCTGAAATAAGCGAACCTTTTGTTATCATAATAATGGGGTGTTTGATATCAAAAGAATTAAATGTAATTTTAAATTAAAATAATTAAAATACTGAAATTATTAAAATGTATTAATAACTAGGAAACTGTTATGAATCTGAAACGAACTTTATATATATATTTTAAGAATTTATAATTGGTAAATGAAATAACAAAATATTTATTAATTAAGGTATATACTATTTAATCAGCTGATTAAATAATTTTTGACCACTCCAATTCTTAATAAATGTTAATAAATGTTAATTAATTGTATTATATATTTTATTTTAATTTTGATCAATTTTAGAGGTGTTGTAACAAACAGAATTTCTCATGTAATATATTAATTTTCATATTATTTCCTAAAAGAATAATATCTTACGCTTCATTCTAAACAAGTATTATATAATAAAAATTTAATTATTTAAAAAATAAATAATAGTATTAATTTATATAAAAATTAAATTAATTAAATTTTAAATATAGATGTAATTATTAAATTTATTATTTAATATAAAGTTATAAATTTTTTTATTTTTAATAATAATTAGTATATTATTTTAAAAGTAATTATAATCATATATAAAATATGAATACTATATAAAATATAATAAAGTGATAAATAAATATTTCTTGTAAAATACTTAGGATAATTAATAATAATTAATTTTAGAATAATTTTAATAACTCTAAAATCAAGTAATTTTACATAATATATTATATATTATATTACATTATAATTGGAAAACAATCCTATATTCATTTTGACAAAAATTAAAATTTTTAAAAATTATTTAATAATTTTATGGGTTTTGACTGATAAGTTTTAATAAATCTTAAAAGTTTCAAAATTTAGTAATAACTTTGTAAATTTTAATAAAATTTAATGAATTTAAATAGATTTACTAATGGAAAATAAAAGTATTACATAGTCAAAAATTAGATAATTTTATAAATTTTAATAAATAACTGACTATATTTTTAATAATATATTAGTTAACTATTACTTAATGAAACATTTTATTCATTATTTAGTTTAGAGTAATACATAGTGTAAATCTAATTTTGAAAATCTCTACTTTTCAATTTTTCACACTTTATATATTCTTGCTAAATGATCAGCTTATTAGTTTTTATATATTTTACTAATTAATAAGTTGCAAGTAATCATATAAGATTAGTCAATAATATCTTATATAATTTATGATTTTCAAATTACTAAACCCAATTTTTTTTTACTATAATAATGACCATTTTAACCTTTTAATGAAATATAATATGTAATGTTAAAAAATAGCAATTTTTAAAATTTGAATTAAACAATTAATAAAAATATTTCATTAATGCAATAGATGATTAAAATGTTTCTAATAAAATATGACTTACTTACAAATGAAAAATTTTACTCAATATCTTATTTTCAAGCATGCAATATTTTTGTCACTTTTAGTATATCTCTTAAATTGTAAAAATAGGCAAATTTACTTAAGAATATAAAAAAAGTATTGATTTTTATTACTGGTTAAATGATATCAAATCAGTGAACAATTGTATATTATATATACAATTAGTCTCTGATTTTTTATTTTGTTCAATCAGAAAATTCAATTTCTATTAAAAAATAGTAATAGAGAAATATATTAAGTTCAAATAAGAGGATCTTTGATTGATTCAAATTGATATTAAACTGATTAAATTAAATTTATACAACTAATACTAAATGAATTGAATTAAATTTATCTAACTGATATTAAACTGATTGAATTGAATTTATCTAACTATTAAGCTGATTGATTTGAATTTATTAATGAAATATACATTTTGGTTAATAAAAAATAATATTGACTAATATAAAAAAAGGTAAGTAAATTGACTTAAAAGAAAAATGTGTTCATATTGCCACTGATCATTGCCTTGTAATATATAAAAAAGGAAAGATTTTTAAAAAAATCTTGATACCATTTTTTAAGAAAACATTATTACTGTTTACTATTACTGTATTTATTATACTATTTTAGTATTTCATTATACTATTTCTGTATACTATTTTACTGTAATGTTTTAATAAAACAGAAGTTCTTTAAATCAAAACAAAATATCTGTATTTTTTTATAAAATTTTATGTTTTTAGTCTAGCCTTTAAAAAATTAAAATCAGATTTATATAATATAAATTATTAGATATTTTAAAAAAAAAGAGCCTATACAGCATAGCTTATCAATGCCTTTTTTATTAAATCAAAAAAATATATATATAAATTTAAGCTTAACTTTTTAAGAGTAAACAAAACACGATTGATTACTAATTTGATTGATTAAATTAAAAAGATAAAATAAATAGTAATCTAAAATAAGATTAAAAAATACAAATTTGCAACTTACCTTCACCTGAACAATCCAATCAAAATCTGAATCTAAACCTAAAATTGTCTGAATAAAATAAATAAAATAAAAAAAAATTAGTAATCTGATATAATGCAAAAAAAAATTACTTACTTTAGCTATGATAAATCAATCGCACAAAACTGATCATACAAATGCTAGGAAAGAGAAAAAAGAAAAAAATATTTATTAATTAAGATGATGTAGAAAACAGAAGAAAAAATAAAATAAAATAAATTCAGTTTCATAATGAACTGATTGCATAGAACTGATCATATAAAAGCTAGAAAAGAGAAAAAAAGAAAAAAAATATTAAGACAATATAGAAAATAGAAGGAAAAAAAATAATAAAAAAAAAATTTAGTTACTTACCTTATTGTGACAGACTGATCATACAGAACTGATCAAAAACTAGAAAAAAAATAAAAATATTAATAAAAAAATTAAAACAATTTAGAAAAAAAAAGAAATAAAAAATCTGATTACTTACTTTTATCGTAACAGATTACACCAAACTGATTGCATGAAAATTAAAAAAAATAATATTAATATATAATATAAAAAATAAAAAAATATTAATAAACTATATAAAAAACAAAAATATAAAAAAAAAACAAAAAAAAAAAACAAAATAATAACAAAAAAAAAGATTGAATTATCACTTATATAAACTGTTTTGATAAACCACCTAATCTGAATCTAAAAAAAAAATCACCTAGAGAATAGAAAATAATAAAAATATATTATTAATTAAACAATATAAAAAATATTATTAATTAAAATAATGTAGAAAATAGAAGGAAAAAAAAAAATAAAATAAAAAAAATCTGATCACTTAACTTTATCATAACAAACTGATCATATAGAACTAATTAAAAGCTAAAAAAAATTTATTAATAAAAGAATTAAAATAATATAAAAAAAAATAAACAAAATAGAAGAAAAAAAATATTTATTGTTAATTAAAACAATATAGGAAAAAATAAAAAAAATAAAAAAAATATTAATAAAAGAATTAAAACAATATAGAAAAAAAAGGAAATAAAAAAAATTCAGTTACTTACCTTTACCATGATGGACTGATCGCATAAAACTGATCAAAAGCTAGGAAAAAAATAAGAAAAAATAATAATTTTAATTAAAACAATGTAAAAAATATTAGTAATAAAAATAATACAAAAGACAAAAAAAAAATAACAAAAAAAAAGGTAGAAAGTAAAAGAAAAAAAAAATAAAATAAAATAAAAACCTGATCACTTACTTTTACTGTAATAGACTGATTGTACTAAATTAATTAAAAGCTAAAAAAAATTAAAATAATAATAAAAGAAATAAACTAAATAAAAAAAAACTTCCTGAACTGATAGCATGAAAGATAGAGAAAAAAAAAAAGAAAACAATGTAAAAATAAAAAAAATAAAAATATTAATAATGAAAACAATACTAAAGACAAAAAAAATAAAACAAAAAATAATAACAAAAAAAAGATTAAATTGTCACTTAAACTGTTGTGATAAATCGTCTAATCTGAATCTAAAAAAAAGAAATCACCCTAGAGAATAGAAAATATAAAAAAATGGAATTAGTAATACAAAAAAATAAAAATAATCACTGTTGGCTTGGTATCTGTAAACTTAAACAATAAACTTTTAATTCAATCTGTCAAATTAAATACAAGACAATATTACAATCATGTTTATATAAAGACACAAAAAAGGTAATAGTAAATGAATTTAATGATTCCTTTATTGAACTCTTGGTTTATCCTAAATCCTCAACTTGAGTTACTTTTCAACTCAAGAAAAAATACAAAATATTTATATAAAATGAAATAATATAAAATCAACTATAACAAATATAATAAAAAGAATAAATAATATAACTATGATAAATATAATATATATAATAAATAGATATAATTAATAAAAATAATAACTATAATTCATTTATCTAATTTGTTCACTTGATCAATATTAACAACTTTAGCAACTTTGTTAACTTTATTAATTATGTCAATCATTTAGATTACATGACTTATTTTTAGTGCAGTCACAGATCACAGCTTCAATCCTCCTCTTCTAAATTTTGAGCTCCTGTCCAAGTATCCATAGCTTTGCTTACTAAAGACCAGTATATATGACTAGGGAATTGATAAAGATTCCTTAATAATATATGTTTTGATCATTGAATTTGATCTATACCTAGCATTTTATAGAGGTAATAAACACGTATTGAACAGAACTATAGTATTTGGTAACAAATCCTCTTAATTGACTTCATTGTGCTGGTGAAGAAGTTTCTGTTTCTAAAAGTTTTCTAAGTAATAAGCATTTATCAAAGTAAGAATCTGGTCTTTCATTTGTGAAGCTCTTAATAACATTCGATATGTTATTTGAAATTTCTTTTATAAGTCTGTTCCATTTGAATATGAAGGAATAATAGGAATTATTTCTTCAGGTAAAGTTTTGTTCAAATTTTTAATATAAAATTGTTCTATATTTAGAAATAATAATAATGAGAAATAAAAAAGAAAATCTAATTCTAAAAAGGAAGGTTTTTATATATTTTTAAAAGATCTCCATTTACTGGATTATAAAGTACACGACCATCTAATTCTCTTATCTTGTAAGAACTATTTAGTAAGATTTGATGAATATAATAAGGTCCTTTCCATTTTTGATCTAATTTTTCAGAATGGGTTTTATCTTTTGCAGCTTCGAAGTACAGAATCTTATCTCCAATTTTATGTAAAACAGAAATTCTTGTATTTTTGTCATAGTACTTCTTTTGTTGCTATTGTGCAAATTGTATTCGTACCTTTGCATCTAATTACATTAAGGGTAATTTGTTGATCAGATGATCAATTCTTTCTTGAATAGTAAAATTCTGGTTGATATAAAGATCATTAGAATCATTAGGATTATTAATAGGTAACATTGCATTTTGTCCATAAACTAAAAAAAAAGGTTCAATTTTTGTGGCTGATTATTTGCTTGTACAATAAGTAAATAGAACAGGAGAAATATATTGGTCCCATTGAGTAGATCTTTCAGCCAATTTTGCTAATGATTTATATAGAGTTCTATTGAAACTTTCTACTAATTCATTTGTCCTAGAATGATAAAGAGTAAATAGATTATAATGAATGTGAAATTGTTTCATCAATTCTATAACTAATTGATTATTAAAATGAGATCTCCTATCTGATAAAATCTTAGTTAAACATCCATGTTAGCAAATAATATTCTCGTATAAGAACTTAACAACATTTTTAGCAGTAGCATCCTTAACTGCTTTAGCTTTTGGCTATTTTATTAAATAATTCATAAAAATAATGATGTGTCTATTTCTTCTATTAGTTCGTGATAAAAATCCAATGAAGTCTATTCCAATTCTATAAAATGGTAAATCAACTGGAATAGGATGTAATTCATTCTTTATTTTAGGTCTTTCTTGTCATTAGCAAGCATCATACGATTGAACATATTTTTTGATACTTTCATACATTTGAGGCCAATAATATTTAAAACAAACTTTATTAAACATGATGTCAGTAGAAAAGTGTCCAGATGTTGGATCATTATATATCATATAAAGGATTGCATCTAGTTCAATTTCTTTGATGACCCTTAGAAACTGTTTAGAAGCATTTTTTTGTCTTTGCTTTTTATATAAGAAATCAAGTCGAACTGTATAAAATTTTGATTGTCTTTTTAATTTTGCAATTTCA
>CAJVPQ010000503.1:0-26813 GCA_910591825.1 Funneliformis caledonium
ATTAATTACTGGCTAAAAAGCTTTTATAATAATAAGTTTTGGAAAATATATAATAAATCAATAAAATATAATATTTTTATTATTTCTAATGACAGATTTTTAATTTTTAAAGTAATTGAAATTATAGATTCTTAATAGTAAAACATATATTTTTTAATTAAATATATAAATTTAAGTTTAATTTCTTCATTTATATTTATTTTTAAATAGAAGTTTATATAATATATTTAAATAATTTATTTATATATTAAGGTATATATAATAATTTATTAATATAAAAATCTGTTTAAGTTGTATTTTCTATTAAAAAATCAAAAATCAATATTATTATTAAAAAATAAATCTATTACTTTTAACTGAATATAATTAATTTTTATAATAAAACATTTTTACTCTTATTATTTATAAATCTAAAGTTTAACTTTATTTAAAATATTTTTTACTTTAAATAAAAATAAATTTTTATATAATTAAACTTTACATTGCTCTTAGTAAATGTTATATTTAAAAATATCAATATATTCTATTTCAATTATTTAGTTTTATATATAATTAAGATATTATTAAATAATATCAAAAGTTAAAAAAATACTTTTAAAATAAATCTTTAATGATTTTTCTAAATTCTTTATGTTTATTCTTAAAATTAAAAAACTAATATAACAAATATATAATAACAAGTAAATAATATCATACTAACTTAATATCATTAACTTATCTTATGGTATTATGATATTTTAATTCTTAAATAACTCTAATAATATAAAAAGTAAATACTAAAACTAGAGTAATAAATAGTTTTATAAATAAAAAGAATCATTTTTATTTTAAAATATATGAATTTTAATATTTTTATTAACAAATTAAAACTTCAAATATTTTTATTTTTATATTTTTATTATATAATTATATTTATTTTATAAGTATGTTGGATTTAAAGTTATTAAAAATATAACTTTTAATGTAACAATTTCACGTGACTTGATCCTAAAAAGGTAATAAAGTTCAAGTATTATGAAACATTCAACACAAATGATTAAATACGATATTGGGGTATTAAGCTGCAGCTGTGGTTTATGTTATCGACATTATTTTTTTATTATAATGAATAAAATGGATTAAAAATAGGATTACAAAGCATTTTGCATATTAATAAAGTTAAATTGTTCGGAAACACCCCTATATATTAATGCCGTTCTGTTATTCCAGATTTTCATTATTTGATCATAATGACCTATTACCTCCCATTTGTGGGTTGATTATGCTTTATCAAGGGATCTTTTTAAACAAGAAAGGGTTTATTGGGGAGAATTCTTCTATTCTCCTCACTTTAAAAATCAAATGATGTTGTTAATCAAAGGTATATTTTCCGTGTAATTCATTTGACCAGCTCATTCGGAACTTTAAACATAAGAGCTTTGCTTTGGTTACATACAATGACATTTTTGGCGAAAATGCTACATTTAAGCCACATGCATACATGATTGAATTTCCATATTTATATAACTTAATAACAAACCATGTTTTAGGCTTGACACAGGAAAAAAAACGCGCCATGTATTGAATTATTAAAAAAATGCCATAACATTGATAATTTAATCTGTTTCTAAATTAATTTTGTACATAACATGTTCAAAAAAAAAAAATTAATGAATTAAAGGAAAGTCAAAAATGGTTTTCGAAAAATAAATTTCAAATCTTTCATCAAAAAACCAAAATTATTGTCTTTCGTTATTTGTATCAATATTAATATTATATTATAAACTTACAATGATTAATGTGTATAAATTATCCAAACTTGGGGATTAAATGTCAGTGATCAACAGCAAAAGAAAATAATGAAGTAAATTTTTCAGAATTAAAATTATTGTCATTATAATAACTAGTTGATAAATACCAAACGATAAATGCTAAAAAAATTATTAAAATCGAAAATGTCCATATCCATATGTCCTTACGATCCTCATCATGAGATGCTACGAACAGACCTGACTTGTTAAATTATTGAATTTTTTTTTTTTTAATAAAAAAAAAATAATCTTATCAAACGGAATCATTTAAATTTTCACGCGTAAAGAAAATGTTGATATGCTTTTACCTTTCCAGTTTGATTAATATTGTTATTATTAGATGGAGCTAATGAGCAGTGTTCAACCACTTCGCGCATAAAAGGTTTTATCAGCTCTTTCAATGCTTCTTCATAAGAAAACTAAAAGTTTCATTTTCAAAGTTATTATTAGTGATTCAAAATTTTTAAAATAAAAAAAAAAATTCTTTTTTTTTAAAAAAAAAAAAAAAAAAAAACGAACCCACTGCCGATCTCTTTCATTCATTTCCGGCCAATTTTCTTCGAGTTTATCTACTTCCATTTCAAAAAAGTTAAATTCGGCCTTTGGTAATCCAGTCTTTTTCTTAATAACATGATGTTTCCAAACGCCAATCAATGACGTTATTCGACCTCTTGCACCAGCTATCCAAATTGAAAATTGAAAAATTTTTTTTCAAAAAAAATAAATATTACAAATATATACATTTGATAAATTAAATTTCCAAACACCAACCCTCTTCGTATGTTTCCCTTGCTGCTGCCTCTTGCTTTGATTCATCATTTTCCCAACCACCTTTAGGCTTAATTTCAAAAAACTCATTGTCAGTGAAATCGCGATAAAATCGAATTAAAATCATTCATGATGTAATTACCAGCACCCAACCTTCTCCCTTCTTTCTTCGCGTTATCAGCAGGATTTTACCGGTCTTCCTATTAATTGGAACACAACCAGCTACCTGTGACACACACATATATATTAAAATACCGAAATTTATAAAAATTATAAAAGAATTAAAGAAATTATTACGAACCTGGCGTATACCACCTTTCTTGTAAACTTGCTTTTCACGTCCTGTCCTGGCTACCATTGAGTTTGAAACTTGTAACATTTTGATTATAATATTAAAAAAAAAAAAAAAATAAAAATGTCTATGTTGAATTTTTATAGTTGCTAATACAGCATATATAAATGGTAAATAAATGGTGATTGATACCAATTTAGTAATGTGGCTCAGTGGCTGAGATTTCTATTATTAACTAGCCGAGAGCGTTGAAGATCTCGGAAGAAATGGAAGTGTTACAAGAATTACCAACTTTTACACAGTTAACCGAAAGAGTAATCCGCGTTCTCGGGTTAAATCCTAGTAAATTTACTTTACAAGGTTTGAATCAAATTTTTCGGTCGACTTTCGCTTTATTTTTAGAATTCCCGAGCTAGAAGCTTCTTTTAACTTGTGAGTAGGAACCAATACGTACCTTATCGGAACTGGACCAAGAAAAATTCTACTGGACACTGGAGAGAAACCCGAATATACACAACTATTATTTGAATCTCTAAAAAAACTTGGAGAAAATATTATTATTTCCGATATAATAATTTCTCACTGGCATAACGATCATGTTGGAGGCGTAGATAGTGTTTTGCAATATGCAAGTGAAAACAACATGCCTTTGCCCGTAGTGCATAAAAGGCTCGACCCTAAACACGATAAATCACATCATAATTTTCAACAAGTAGCAGACAATCAAATTTTCAAAACGGATGGTGCTTCAATCATCGCTATCTTTACCCCTGGTCATTCAGAAGATCATGTAGCTTTCTATTTGGAGGAAGAGAAAGCTATTTTCACTGGTGACACGGTTTTAGGGCAGGGTACAACTGTATTTGAAGACCTTGGCGAATACATCGATTCGTTACATAAATTGAAACGATTCACTCCTGGTCGCTTATACCCTGGACATGGTCCAGTGATTGAAAATGGAACAGAAAAATTGGAAGAATATATTACTCATCGTTTGGAACGAGAAAATCAAATAATTAAAGAGTTTAAAACATCTAAATCTTCATTAACGCCAAGACAGATAGTTGAGAAGATTTATGCTAAATATCCAGAATCATTGTGGCCAGCAGCAGAACGTGGTGTGATTTTACATCTTATCAAATTAGAAAAGGAAGGGGTACTTGAAAAACTTTCACCAGGTTCAGATCCTGAAAGTTTGAGAGGCAAATGGGCTTTAATCCATTCTAAATTCTGATTAATTTCAATACAATTGCTATCTTAATTCTTTTCATAAATTTGAAATAAGGATATGATAGATTACAATGAAATTATTTTAGGTTATGATGATAATATTATTATTTGTATTTATACAACATAATTTACCATTTTTTTTTATTTTATTTTTTTTTTTTATTATTGTTATCATAATAATATTATCACATTGGTCGATATTCATTAAAGAACCTATTGCTAATCGAATTGAATAACCAAAACTCGCATAAAACAAAGTGAATGACAAAATCTACCTTTTTTTTCCATTTAAATTAATCCTAATGATATAAGATACGGATTAATTTGTCGTATATATAACTATTTAATAAGTAAATCAAATACTAATGACTTACCCAGAGCTTAATTAATCCATCCCAACTACAAGTTGCAACTTTGGAAGTCTCATGAGGATGCCATTCGCATCCAATCACAACATTATCATGCGCCTTGAATTTCCTATTTGTCATAAATAAATTTTAATATATGTATATTTTTTTTCGATGAACAGTAAGTGTCCAACACTTACTTGAGCATTTTACAAGATTTCCAATCCTATATTTGAGACAGAAAACAGAAGAATTAGATTATAAAAAATACAAGATGGTCATAAACAATGCACCTACCCAAAACCATATATTTCCTTCCGAATCACCAGACATAATAAATCTTCCATCAGGTGAAAAATTAACTTGACAAGCATAACCAGCTATTAAATGACCCGTAAATCTCTTCTTGCGATGTATACGAAACCGATCTTTGGCACCATATATCACAATTTGATTATCCAAAGATTGACAGGCTAACCATTTTTCTATGAATCAAAATAAGAATATAACATTTGAAGATATGATTAATTTAAATTAATAAAACTTAATAATTAAAAAGAAAAAGTAATTACTGTTAGGATGCAACGTCACAGCGGGCATACTGTGCATGTGTGGTTCTGCAATATATTTAATCACCACAGGAATGTCGAACTCCCATGCTCTTAACGTCTTATCATCTGATGTAGTAACAAACCGTCTATTTTCATCAACAAAAGTGATGGTATTCACAGCACCTAAATGTTGATCGTATTCTTGTGTCACTTCGCCAGTATTTACATCAAACTAAAACATGAAATCTGAAATTAATAAAAAAAATCTTTTCAAAAGTAAAAAGGATAACTGGTATGATATGACTCACCTGCACAATCTTTTTGTCAGAACATCCTGCCAAAAATATATGCTGCTTATCTTCGTCAGGATTGAACTTTACAACGTAAGGGATTTTTCCGGTGGTAAATGATTTTATGCATTGTCCTAATATTGCAGTGTCAGAAATTAATGGCTCCCTTCATGCTTCTGTGACAAATGTTAACTTGAAAAATTAATCATACCGGTCTCAGTATCCCATAATTTGATATATTTATCATAACTTGCCGTTAAGAAACGCTTTCCATCATTTGTGAATGTAATATCTCGAACTGCTTTATTATGACCTATATAAGTCCTTAGACATCTGCGATCATCATAAACATCCCAGATCTTTATTCGGATGATAAATGAAAAAGTTAGATTTTAACCAAATTCATCAACTTGCATCGTAATTATATATCACCCGTACCTTCACTTTTGTATCCATACTAGAAGACAATATCAAATGTGCCGACCTAGGGAAAAAACGAATTGCAGTAACACCTTTATTGTGTCCAGACCTAAAATTATTATTTAAAGGGTGTTAATAAAGAATAAGTCTAAATAAAAGGCGACAAACTGGTAAATACCATGTATGAATACATCGTTTCGGGATAAAACATTCTTGAGTGCCAGCCTCCCCCAACAAATTAACATCCAAATCCATCGGGACATGCATATAAGTCCTTCCTTGATAATCATATTCCGATTTTCCTAAAGATAAAAAGTTTTAATAATTAGCTCATCAACATAATGTATAACACGATTTATAAATATATGTACCATGAAATATTGTTCTTTCCATTCCAGACTCGATTTCTTTCTTGGATTTAGTTTCGGTCTCAGTCTTTGTAGATATCGCGCCCTGAATAAAAAAAGGAATATTGTTCATGAATAAATCTTATAATGCTATTCTATCACAATCTTTTTCATTACAAGGGGTCTGAACATTTACCTCTGGAGGACCAACAGGATTACCGATGTTTTCACCTTCATAACCAACCCAAGGACCCTGATACGCATTTTCACCTTCTAATATAGCCGAATCACCTTTAGGTAATCTTTTTGGAATATTAGCCGGTTTAGGCGTCGGGTCATAAATCGTAGCACCATTCATCGCTATAGCTTTCTCAACATCTCCAACATACCCCTTTCCTACCACACCGTCAGCTGATGTGATAAGCGAAGGATCTAACGCGTAACCAAAAGAAGTGAAAGTGCGTTGTTGCGTTTTGAAAGAAGCTTCAGAATAAACTTGTTCTTCAACATGTCCAGTTAAAACGTTTTGATTCATCACTTTAGTACTGTACGGATTAGCAGGACCAGCTACAGGTTTCATCATATCATCGTACGGTATATTCACATTAATTTGAGTATCGGTGGGTTTTATTAAAATAGAATTCGAAAGCCTCGGATCCTATATGGTGAAAAATTCAACCATATCACGTAAATTGATGTGTCCTTATTTGAAAAGAAAAACTAGTAAATGAAATAAATAGTTAAGCGGGATCAGATCGAGTAACCAACTCATGCAAAGAAATTGCATAGATTTACAACGGGTTACTAATTAGGTAGGTAGGGGATCCCGCGAGTTGATACCAACCTCTAAGCTGACCTTAGGGGCCAAATCTATCTTTGGGCGTTTTACAAGTTGAGAATTTGCGCTACCGAGACCAGTTCTTTTGGTTGAGATCTTTGTGGAATCTTCATCGCTACTAGAATCATACTCTGTAGATAATAGATCCATAATAAAAATTTACAAAAATAAACTCGTTTATATTGAAACTATTATAACTATTTACGAGTAATTCATAAATAGAGATCTATTGAAGCGAATATTGAAATTTTCAAGAGAGTATGATCAACAGAGAATTGTCCAAATTTGGTTAAATCTTTAGGCAAGCAAAAATGCATTAAATGCAAGCTCGCTCCTTTTTAAACGTGATAATTAGTGCGTTCATTTGTAATACAAAATAATTATAAATTCATTTTAGGAGTTTTCTGCCATGCGTAGCAAAAAAATTTTTCGGGTTTGTTTTTGGATTCAAATTATTCTTTTCTTCTGTTTTCTCATTTACGATAAATAATTTGCTTGTTATAGTTGGCGATAAACAATTGAGAGATTTTTTTTTTTTAAAAAAAAAAAAAAAAAAAAAACGGGTTGCAGCTAGGGGATACCAGAATTCTCCTGAAAATAATCATTTTTCACTTTTTGCACTCCGAAATAATGAAGATCATGTGACAAATAAGACTTTATTTGGAAACAAAAGTTTTTGGACGGTTAATTCGGATTATTTCATAATGAATCATAATGAATCATAATAACAAAAAAATTTTTCCCTGTAAAAAAAAATTGAAAATAATATTCTAAAGATTTTTGTAAAATCTAAAAAAAAAATTTAATTGTTCTCGCTTCTCGAAAGAAAAGATGAAGTAAAATTATGAAATGTCTATATAATAAGCTATACAAATAAATATATTAAAAAGGAAATACCCAGATGCACAAAATATAAAAAAATTTTTTTTTTCTTTTTTAAGGAATAGAATAATAAAATGAATTAATTGTATATATGAATGTGTAATTTGTATTTATTTCTTGTAAAAATATCATAAAGGTTGCCTGGGTTGATGAGGCGATAAAACAATAGCCGTTCGATGCAAAAAAAAAAAAAAATAAAAATCGTTCGTTTTTGTACATCATTTTTAGTAAGGCATCATAAGTATAAACGTAACCAATTTGTCTGTCCAATATTTTCGATCATATCGAACTTGTTGTATGGATAATGAAGGAGCAGACGATGAGGAAATGCTCATCGTTGGCATCTTTTTCGAGGTTATTGAAGATGTGCAATTAGCTTTTTTGATTTCCGGTGTTGCCAAAGATGAAATTGAAGAGATGGTTGATAATTTAGGAACAACTTTTACGGAAGGTTTAAAACGGAAAGTGAATAAATCCGTTGAAGGAGTCTTTGATCCAGTTGCTTGACGTTGGTGACGGTCAAAAGGTGCGTGAATAAGAGCCGGCTCAAAATCAGCAAGGAAGGACATTTTGTTGATATAAATTTTGGATATAGAGATTTTTAAAGTTGGTTGAATAAAAGGCAGATGTTTAACGAAAAAATTTTTTGAGGATGAGGAAAAGAATGAGATGGGTGTTATATATATATATATATATATAATCGGAGAAAAAGAAATTAAAAGAAAAAGTATCAAACAAGGATAACAGATATTGTTCTTTTAATGATTTTCCAATGTGTAACTAAATTTGCTGACAGTGCACTATCAAATTATCTGACAAAGACGATACTTCCAAATTTGGTGGTCGCACCAAGTTGTACTATTTCAAGAGAACTGAAACTAAAGCCCCGGACTATTTTTTCCCCCAAAAAAACCAGTTATAATTAGCTCCCCCCATTTTTTGATCTTCAGAAGATAAGCGTTCGTTTACTATAAATAGGATTTTTTAAGTAAGACTACATCATAAATCATTGATTTTTCCGCACTGCACAAAAAAAGAAAAAAAAAAAATCAAATTAAAAATAAAAAAAAGATTACAAAGATTATTTAGATAAAACCTTCCTTATCCGAATTTCAAACTGATAAGGAATTCGTTTTGTACATTGGTGGTATAACGTAAATCCCCATATTGTTCTCCAATCTTTTTTTATTTGTTATGGTGAAATGTTTCTATCACAAATCCGTTTAAAAAATTTTTTTTCTCTTATCACAGTTTTCTTTTGACAACCAAAATATTGAAATAAGATAATGCAATTCAAATTCAAAATCATTGTACAACATTTATTATAATTAATTGTTGTTCTTTGACGAAAAGATAAGATAATCGAGCATTGTAAATGGTTGAAAAAGGTAAACTCTACTTCCTTTATTATATAAAACTTTATTTTTGATCTTGATTTTCTAATCTTATCTTATCATGTCCGTTATTAAGATAAGATAATGGCTTTAAATGCACTTCTTATCTTTGATCCCGTATTATTCGTTCCTGTTTCCCAAATGAAATGGGGCGGTTCACAAATTAAAAAAAAATTCTGCTGGCATATTATATCTAAGGAAATATGACCGCAGATTTGTGTTATCGAATGTGAAGTGGTTCGCTCCATCATCGATATTCATTTGAGAAACGAGAACTACCATGCAATTATTATGTTATGATACAAAAAAAAATAATTATAATAATAATAATGAGGGATGATTTTCTGTATCACAAGATACAGGTACGACAATATTGACATTATAACCTTTTATCCTTGACAATAATAATGTAGGTTTCAATAATACTTACACTTGCATTTTTCGAATGTTTAATATCTGGAAACGAAATATCTCCCATAGGTTTCACAGTATTAACCCTTGTGTAAAAATCGAATTTTTCAAAATATTTTTAAGTAAAAACTGGTAATTTCAATCAATACCTTTTTTTAGTATAATTAGTTGATTAATAGAAAAAAAACGATGTTTTATATACAACCTTATAAAATCAAAAATTCATCTTATTGTTAAGCAATTTTATATTTCTTTTAACAAAATGTTTAAACTTTTAATTTTATGAGTTTTAATAGTTTCATATTTTTATATGTTTAATAACTATTAGTAAATTAAATTCTATATAATTATTAAATCATAAATTTTTAATTATAATATATTGTATAATTCAATTTTAATCATTTAGTTTATATATTATTCAAGATTATATAATATAATATAAAATATTTCTTTAATAATAAAAAGCTTGTTTATTTATAAATTATAGTTGCTAAAGTATTCATTCTTACTTTATTAAAATACTATTAATAAAATAATCTTATTTATAAGTTTATACAAATTTTTAATTAAAAAATTTTTCTAATATTTCTTTTAATATTCTTTTATAGTAATATAAAGTTATATAATTAAATAAAAAAAAATAATATTATATATTATAATTAAGAAATAATATTTATAATTGATCAAAATTTTAAAATTTTATTATAATCTAGATAATAATTTTAAGTATACTAAATAAAGACTTAATATTATAATTTAATGTTTAAAATTCTATAATTAGTTTATAATTTAAATTATAATTTTAAAGATTATAACTTTAATAATTATAAATTTACTTTATATATAATATTATATTATATATATAAATTAAAAGTATTTAAAATTCTCATTTAATTATAATAATATTGATTAATATTTTATACTATTTTTATTATTATTTATATATATTATTCTGAAAAAAATATCTAGGCACAATTTTTTGTGAATTATAGCTTAAGTTTATTATGATGTAATATAAATATTTATATAAATATTTTCATTTATAACTACTTTATATATATTATATAAATAAATAAAATTGGTTTTATACTTTAGTGTGAATTGACAAATTATTAATTAAATTGTATTTTGACAGATGTAATAATAAATATCAAATTGATGTAATTAATTTGATATTATCAAAAATAATTAATGTCAAAATATAATTGGTTGCAATTAAAATAATATCAAAATAAAATAAACTTCACATTTTCTAAATTATTATGATATTATGATTCAATTAACAAAAAGTTTTCAATAAGATAAGTATGATAATTTTTATTTTATATCTCTATAATCAGTATATTTGATTTTCAAAAATTTGAAGAATAATGTTCTAGATAGTATATATAAATAAAAAAATATCTAGGTATCAAAAATTTATTATTTTTAAATTTAATAACTTTTAAACTAACAATTTTGATCAATAATTTTTTTTAAAATAGTATTTTAATTTAGTTTATTATTAATAAAAATAATAAAGTATAATTATCTTTTTCTATTAATAAATTCATTATTATTTATCTTATATTTTACATTTTATTATTATCTAAAAAGTTATTTATAAAACCTTTAATAATTCTTTCAAGTAAATTATATAATTTATTACTTTATTTAATTCACAATTTATATTATTATTAAAGTAAAATTTATAAATAATCAAATGATTTTCTATTGTAAATATTACAAAAAAATAAAGAATAACACTATTTTCATTTTCACTATATTAAAAACGAGTTTTTGAAACGCCTATTTGTCATCACATGATTAATTTCGGCAAGTTCCATAATGTTGGTCAAAAATTACGAGGGAATAGAAAATTTGTAAATACAAGTACATCTTAAATATATATGTATATATTTTTTTATCCTCTTTCTGCTTCCGAAAAAAATATTAGATCGAAGAGTCACGGATGTTCTTAAAAAAAAAAAAAAGTTAAGGGAATGGCTAAAAAAATGATGATAAAAATTATCCGAAATGATTTTATGTTTTCATCGTAATATTGAAAATCACGAATATCTGAAAATCATAAATATTTGAAAAACAATTATGGCATTAATACAATCACCTGATGATAATCAGCAACCATTTAACCAATGTTCATGTAAAATAGATCAGGTACTTTTCTTTCGATTCTGTAAATATTAAAATTCATTACTATTTTTTTTTTTTTTTTTCTTTTTTTTTTTTGAAAAACCTTACACGAGACTCGAACACAAACCTTTCCTGGTAAAAATTGGTTACTACTCTCGATTTTTGCAAAACAACGATAGCTTGTTAATTGTGGTTTTCTATATCGTAATTATATTATTTTATTAAAAAATTAAAAAACAAGGTATATATTTTTATGGATTATATATTTTTGTGCTTCACAGGCTTATATTCGTTTCGATTTTTTGGATAAATAAATTTTGTTCACATACCCAACTTTTAGGACGATGGTATCGCAAATTTCTTGCTGGCAAGTTCCTTCTCCAACCTGGGGCAAAGGTTCTTTTGATAAGCTCAGAGATTTTGATCAACCTTCACCACCTGGAGTTGATTTTGCTTACCAAAAATGCAATGTATCAACAAGATTGTCACCTTATAATAATTTTGAATCTTTTATACATACTTCTCAGCTACCAAATGAAACATCCTCTACTCATACTACCCATGCGAAGACTTTGTATACAGATCATTCGATAATTCCACGGAGGTTTGTTTTAAAGACAATTCATCAATTGTTACATTCATATCCTGTATTTAAACCAACCATTCGATTAGAAACAGTGAAATATCTCTCGATTCGGATTTGTCAAATTCATATATACCTTTTCAGTCAAACTTCCCTACTTCATCACTAGAGCCTTGTTATGAATCTAAAGGAAATAATCCGAAGAAAAACAAAGGAAAAAAGAAAAATGTAATTGGTGAGATCTGATAAACGTGCATTATTTTTCTTTAAATTATATCTTTGAAATTTTTTTTTTTTTTGAATATTTATACTATTCAAAAAATTATTCTAGCCAGTATTGATTGTCATCCTCCCACACAAAAGGATCAAAAATCAAAAAATACCTGCTTTAATAAAAAGAAAAAATTAAAGAAAAGAAATAGTGCTCATAATTGTGAAGGTATGTTCGGGTCGAATCTTTTTATTCATAAGTAATTGTTCATTTCTTTGATTGATAACGTTATCACGCGTAAGTAGATCAGAAATTTTACCATGAAACATTAAGGGCCGAGCCAAGTTCCAAGGAACAAAGGCAAGTTGAGATTACCAAACAAGATCGATTCGAACTCAAGATTAGACCGAACTATTCTTCAATTGACAAGCTGCCTCTAAAGAATGACGAGTCTAATTGTATTGCCATGAAACTTCCACCGGAAATTCTTTTAATGATAGCAGAAAATTCAACCGCAGAAACTACGTTAGCCTTAACATTGACATGTCAAAAGTGGTATAACTGGCTTACTGATATGGACAGTACTTACATTGGCCGGGTTTGGCGTAGATCTAGAAATAATTCTCATCCAGATCATAAAGAGCCCAAGACTGGGAAATGTGAAATGATTTACACCATTCAAAAGATGAAACCAAAGCCATCATGGCTTCACGAATGTGACATGTGCTATAAAAAGTCTAGCATTATGACATGGAACTTTAGAGGCAGGCCAATCAATACTTGTTACAGTTGCAAGAAGATGTACGAAGTTAATACAAATGATTACGATAAGGAAATATATTAAAAACTTTCAAAATTTAACTTTTAAATTTCGTTTAACTGTTGATGTGAAAGTTTTTAATAAGATTGATTTTAAGTTTAATTTTGGTTGTTGCATGAAAATTTTTGATTCATGCTGAAAAGATATTTGAATTTTGGATTTGAAGTTTCGAGCGGCTGCACGCGTTATTTATGAAGATAGATAAGTTTTCCCTTTAAGCTTTTCTTTCCAAAAGATTTTGTTTTTCCCGAAATTTTGTTAAATTTTGTTAACCAAAAACATTTCTTTTTTTTCCTCCATAAAGATATACCGTATATAAATATATACTTTTGAAGGCATGATTAACGATATTTATTATGTCGTTAAAATAATTTATAATGAATATTTTTACTAAATATTTTTAATTTCTTGTTAGGCAATTATCCTCATTCATTATTCTTCCATACCGATAATACGCGAGTAGTAGGATAAGTAAGTGCAATCAATGTTAGAACATAAATTCTTGTTTTTGAATTCTGATCACGAATTCACATGATCAGGCCTGATTTCAGCACTTGCAAAGTGTTGTTGTGCTTTTCGAAAGTGGTTTTTAATTCGACATCGTCCGATCAAAATGGTTTATTCAAGTTCTCGAAGTCTCGAAGAATATATAAAAAAAATCCACAAGGTTTAATTATAAATTACATCCTCATTAATAATAACAAAAATTGAAATTGAAACATGAAACTAATAATTTTAATACACAAAATATAAAATTTTTCATATTTCTAAATTTATCAAGTAGAAGAATCTGATAAATAAACGATTTTGTTGAGTCGTTATAAATTGAAGTCTGATAAAAAATAGAGTTGTTATTTATTTACTTTGGAGAGAAATAGAATAAATTTCTATTAAGCCAATTTGTTCCGATAATAATAGATAATCTTTGTTTCTAAATCAATAAATAAGAATTAGTAAAATGTAACTTTTTGCGAAATGACTTTTGAAGGATTTTTTTTTTTTTTTTTGAAAAGAATGAACGTAGCACTTGTTGATATGACATAGCAAGTTATGGACTTTCAAATTCTTCTTTAATTTTTAGAACAAAGGTATGTAATTCCGTGAAAAGAAAGTATCTTTAATGATATTTTATCTTTTCAAAAAGTACCAAATTGTGACGAGGAAATGAAAGTAAGCAGATTGGTAATTAGGTATACTACAATTGAAGAATCATCCCGTTTATACTGTGCTATTGAAATTAACAATATCGTTAAAGAGAATTGGTTCGATTTTTTTGATTCCATTTATTTTAAATTAAGATATTTATGATCTTTTTTTTTTTTCCTGATTTTGAAAATGAAACTTTCATTTGAATTCGGCGTAGTAATTGAAAAAAAAAAAAATTTGACGGGCCAAATTTTTATTAAACATGGAATTTTAAATAATAATAAATATGAAGCTTTATTTAATGGACTTATAGACTCAATTCAATGAATGTTGTTAAAAAATTTTTTAAATATTGAGCTTGCTAAGATAACGCATTTGTAACAAAAATAAAGAGAATAATATAAAAATAAAATTTTATATTATTAAGATAATGCATTTGTAAAGGGAGGTTCTTGATAAAATTAATTAAGGAAACGTATCATAATTATTATTATTGTTGTTGTAGTTGTTGTTGTATACATCTTTCCTAGATATAAAATTATGAAGAGATTCGGACCTAAAAAGAAGGTATTTAGGAAAAAAAAAAAAAATTTCTCAAAAACAATTTTTTTTCTTCGTCACCTACCCATTCAAGAGGTCCAGGAGCTCGCAAGTTTTCGAGAGCGATATGACCAATCTCTTGATCTTTATATGGAAGGAGTCGGCGTAAGACTGATCACCTTCGTAAATCAATTCGCAGTCGTCACAACTTTTTTGAATCATATTATGTTCGATCTCGTATTTTCCATTTAACCTCACCCTACGATATTCTAAAGTACCAAAATTAAATTCAGCAATGGAGGTCCCATTTTCGTAGTGTAAGGTGACCTTTGCATATTCTCTCCTAGGGTCGTTATCTGTGAGAATATTACCAATACATTGTGTGAACCTATCATCATCTATGTCGATAATGAAGGATGTTCGTGAAGCGTCATACTCTATATCTAACCCCCTCGTTGATAATTTGGTAGAATCATACTTTTTTTTTAAAAAAAAAAAAAAAACAAATAAATAAATTTATATTTTTGGGGGGAATAAAAAAAAAAGGTGGGGGTCATTGCACAATCAATTACTTCAATACACAGCTTGTTAAGCCGGTTTTCGGCTTCTTCACGAATAGCCCGATCGATTAATTCATTCCATCTACTATCTACCGTACGGATGGAACACATATACCTAAAACTAAAAAAGAAAGAAAGAAAAAAAAGGATTGTTACATTTTGAAAATTTGAAATTCACTTCCATTAAGGAATGGTTTAAACCGTACCTCGATTCTTTAAGTAGAACCTTAAAAAAATCATAAGGCAACGGATTAATCAAGGTCTGCGCCATTCAATAGAAAGGTAAGAAAGAAACCTAGATATCGAGGATGAAAGATCAAATTTATCTAGTATATACAATTGACCTGTCTATAAGTCCCAATTAAGTTTATCTAAGATCTTTAGGTAATTATCTTATGATAATGATAAAAACACAAACCTGCAAAACGGAATTCAAAACCTGTTAATCAATTGGTCAGATAGATAAAAATTATTTTTTATGGCAAATATTTATGTCCCATAAAAGAAATTATGATTATTAAAACTAAATGTGTTCTCATATGATAAGATAACAAAACAAAAATGGAACTTTCTAATCATTGTGATAATTCAAGAGCGTGATGATTCAAGAGCGATGAAAATTTTAACCAATCTAAAATTTAAAATTAACTCTGGCCAATTTTGTAGTGCCGCCCCAAGTTGATCGATTAAAAAACATTTTTTATTTGCTTAAAAATATATTCATACCTTTTGTTTTTCTTGGGGAGTAAAAGTAAGAATTCTTATTTACTTACCAATCCAAAGAGATTCAGATCTTTCTTTTTCCAAAATGGTGAGAGTGCTGAGAAAAGGGACCAAATTAAAAAATTTCCAAAAATTTATTCCTATTCCTAGAAATAAATGTAACTTTTTATCATATGATTCAGAACATTTATTATTTTTTTTTTTTTTTTACAATTTGGTCCCTTTTCTCAACACTCCCAAATCATCAAATCATTATTAAATCATTAAAATTGTTTAATGAGAAAAATCTGTAAACGAAGAATAATACTGCAATGTTTTCGAATTTTACAACGAAAATGTCTTGGGATGCAGACATCTTTCACGAGTCACATAATGTTAGGTAATACGCGTTATCGATATAATGTTCTTTTTCTGTCAACTAAATCGTTATCTTATTCATGTCACGTGCAGAACAAGTGAGAGCGACTTCATCAATTTCCCCAACTTTCCTGAACGATTGGTCTCATTCTAAAAAAAAAAGTTTATCTTGCACACGGAAAGAAAATATTTCATCAATTGAGCATTAAAAATTTTTCATCCACAATTTGACTATATTATTTATTTATTATTATTCGCTAAATCGGTATTTAGAAGAAATGATCTATCCTATCTGATTACATCGTTTAAAATATTAATTAAATTGCATTATTTTTTTTATTTATTTATTTTTGATTTGTTTTGATGAATTAAGGATGATAAACTTCCAAATGAACGAGAAAAAGATGCAACTTTAATTGAATTCCAAGAAGTTTGGACTATAAGATGTTAACAACTCCGTAAGATTTTCTTTTATTAATTCTTCAACACGGCTCATAAAAATCCACTTATAAATAAAATTTTTATTTATTCTAAATGATTGAAACTTTTATGATAACTATCCTAACAATTAAAGCATAATTTAAATCTCTGAAATATTAAAAAAAAAAAAAAAATTGCGTCGTCAAGTAGCCAAATCTAAAATTTTGCATTATCGATTGCGTGCATAAACTGATTATAATCTTCAAATAATATATTCCGGTTCTTAATATTGATAAACCAATTTAAGTGACTCTAGATTCTCGTGTTCGATTTGAATGATTAGAGATTTTTTTACGAATTCCTGCGAAATTTACCCTTTCAAGTAAAAATTTTTTTTTTTGATGATTCTTTTTCGATCTACATACATGTGCATCCCCATATGATCATTTTTTTTGTTGCACGATTTAAAAATCACCAAAACTTTCATATGAAATTTATTTATTTGTTGTAAAGTTTTTGTGTTTCATTTATAATAATCTTCCCTTAAATTGATGAATAATGACAAAAAGTCTTTCTATTGTATCTTATCTATTCGGTATTTTCAAGTTTGAATTTGTTTATTGTATCAACTATATCTGATTATGATTAAACAAAAAAAAAAAAAAAATTTTTTGTAATTTTTTTTTTTTTTACCATTATCGATTAGATTTCTATGGATAAGGCTTATTAAGGTTCATCGGAAAGAAAGTTAAGGTTCCGAAACGAATATTAAATTTTTTTTTTTTAATACACGGAATCCTATTAGAAGAACATGTAATCCCCATTTTCGAGAACAACCCGAGGTATATATATCATCTCTCTCCCTCTTTTTTTTTTATTTATACCATAATCTAATATCAAAATTCTCTCCTTTTTTTATGATTGTCACAGACAAGAAATTATGATGATTCAAAATCAACGATAAAGTTATATTGGAAAATTTTCTCATTACGAAACGAAACGAAACATATGCACGAAAAGATGCGCATTGATTTCCACTACGATGACAACACATATTTAGTTGGGTTTGATTTTGGTACTTTAGGATCTTATAAAAGAGGAAATTCGATTGAATATAAATGCATTTTTACGAGGGATGCAAATAATCTGATTTCTTTGCTACCAAAGATCGATGAATTACTTTCTTTGGGAAAGATGTTGATCACTTGGGTAAGTTAAAAAAAAAAAAAGAATTTCTTTCCTTACATTTATTTTAAATTAATAGTATTTTTTCCTTTTTTTTACTTTTGCGGGAAACAAAAAATCAATACACAAAATCAAAGATAACATACAATTTATCATATGTCATATGCTTTCTAATTTAGTTAGGATTTCATGTCTAAGATTCAAATAAAGTCATATCCTAAAAGGATTTCATCTGCAAAAAGCAAATTGTTCCATTGAAACTTTGGTTACGAAATAATGTTTATTCTTTACGATGTATTTTTTTTTTCTTTTTTTGAAGTGTCCGAACCGGATAAGATCGATTTCAGATTGACGCACCTCTCGGATGAGTCGGATACTGGTTGAGTCCTATCTAAGGGTCCATTTAAGTGGTAAGGCGCAACCATTTCGTGCACTTACCTAGATGCTGCCACCTAGTATAGACCACTAGTACCCAGGTTTGACACCAGGCTATTCTTTACGATGTATTTGAACGAAAACAAAAACTTAAAGATGGTAGTACATTATGATTCGAATCCTGAAATTTTTTCAAAACAAAACCATCAAAATGGAAGGATTTACCAAGCCTTTTCAAAAAGACGAAATTCACCTTTTCGTTCGAATTTTTTTTAAAGTCAAAATAATTGCAAGAATTCCCTCTCTATGCTTTGTTTGGATGTCAGGGGTCATCTATAAATAGAAAAATAAAAACGTTCCAATTCCTAAAACTTTTGTTCTTTATGATAGAGTTATCATTTAATCGACTAAAAGTTTTAAATTTTATCCAATGAAATACAACACGGAACTTTGTTTTGAAAACAAATGAACATATGATAGAAATGTTTATGGGTGTAACAGTATCTTATCCTAAACATATAAAATGTCATTTACATTTTTTATTTTTCTGAGAGAATTTTCTTATTCAACATCTCAATGGAGCCATTCAAGTCTATCAAGTCGATGACCCTTTCGAGGACATCGATACCTAATGAATTATTAATAATGATTTTTAAATGTCTCTTATATCAGACAAGGTTGGTTTGATGCTTCATTCGTTTGCTCATCACAAAACAAACTTAACCTCGCTTTATTCTTTAGCTTCGAATTCATGGATTCGATAAGGTTATGCTGCAAAACATGGAACGATCTAATTAATCTAATTCTTATTGAAGAAGTAGGATACAAGATAAACAAGCAGATGAATATCGAGGTAAATAACAAACCTGAATATAAATCAACTTAATAGTAGAATAACTCAAAATATATATATTATTTTTTTTTTTTAATTTTTTTTTTTTAAAAAAATAAAATAAAGTATAATTGTAATGAATATTCGATAAAGTGTGCATCCGCAAGCTATGATAGTTCGCAAGGTACCTTCGTTATTCTTATAAGAGATGATAAGTTTGAACAATTAATTGGATTGTTTCCCTCAGCTGGGGATGTCAGATGTGAAAATCTTAATGTTAGGCTTCATTACGACAATGGAGCACACGTATTCGTATTTAATTTCGGATTTGTTAGATACTGGAAAGAAAAATTGTCGGAAGGGAGAAGCATAACTAGAAACGAAAATCATTGGAGGTACAAAAATTGTACCTGTGACTACTTGGATATGAATAATCCTGATTCTTTGGTCATAAAAATGACCAAATTAACGATCCCTTTAAAGATTATGTACAGAACTTTTGATTCTTTGGATGGGTAAGTGTCGAGGATCATTATATAAATTTATTTCAAAAATAACATTCATATAAATTAAAATCTTTCATATGCTTAGGAATTCTGGATCTCCATCTGTTTACAATCGTTTTGTTTAACGTATTATCATTATCTTTGTTTATTGTTATTATTATTATTATTATTATTGTTACTTGAGGTTATTATAGTGAATAATTTATTGTATATGAAAAAGAGCTTTTCACATGCATGAACCTGATGACATCAAAACGATTATCAACCCATCTATTTTACTTTATTGCACGTTGGCTCCATATTAAAACCTTAATTTTTTATTAATCCTTTCTTTGGCTAAAGTATTATGAAGCCAAGGTAACACGGACTAACTATTCTTAATTGTGAGAATTAACTTAATTACTTAAAAAAAATTATCATAATCTAATATCAAAAGAATAAATCAAAAACCCATTATGATGATTCAAAATCCACCTTGCTGTCCAAAATGATGAGAATTTCTCGTACAATCTTACTTTTGGTATAAAGTAAAACGCATTAATATTCATTACGATGATGGTACATATTTAGCTGAATTTAATTTTGGTACTTTGAGATTTATAAAGAAAGAATTCAAAATTCGAATTGATTGAAATGTATTTTTACGAGGGATATGAATAATCCTGATTTTTTTGCTATAAAAATTTTGAAAATTTTCTTTGCTTTAAAGATGTGCGTAATTGATGGGTAAGGCAATAAGAATTCTTAGCATAAATTTTTTTTTTTTTTTTAAAAAAAAAAATCAATCAAACAATAAAAACGTTTTCTTATAGAATATTTTTGTTTGAGAAATCAAATATAGAATGCGTTAGAAATCAACCCATAATTAAAAATATGTATACAATAAAATGAATAATATTTCTTTCATAGGTTATTAATTCTCTGCAGAGTTTTTTTTTTTGATTTTTTTTTTTTTTTTTGAAAACAAAATAGCTTCAAATAAAAATCGTTTACGTATCCAAATGAGTTAATTCATCGGGGGAATTTTTTTTTGATAAATTGACAAAAGTATGTATAAATGGCTGTGTAGTTGGTTGTGTAGGAGGTTGGGGGTAGATGGTTGGGTGAATGTAATAACGAAAATAAAAGATTCGTCTCTTTTGGCCAAAAAATAAAATCTTGAAGTTCCTCGTAACGGATGGTTTTTTATTACAAAAAAAAAAAAAAAAAAAAAAGAAATTTTAAAGTTCATTGATTTGATCGATAAAATGACGTTAATATTTTTAAATTCGGAAAAAACTTTCTCACAAACTTACTTGATAAGCATTAAAGTTCTTTCTTATCTTTCGTTAACCTGAATGGTAGAATTTTCGAAACTTTAATGCCAATTTTTATCACGTGAATTTATAAATAAATGTATGCAGTAAGTCAATTATTAATTATTACTATTATTACAATAATTTATTTCGATAATCCGAGTATGTTATTATATAATATTAACTTAATTTTACTTCTAACTTTACAATTTTTTCCCCCCAATTTCTATGCTTTATTTAAGGAGTAATAATTTAATAATATTGGATCAATAATAATGTTAAATAATTTAAATATTGAATTACAAATATAAATTGTAAAAATAAACTTATAAAAATATATATATAAAATAAAATATAAGAAATCCTTTTTAATTTTTTTCTTTTTTATTTATTTTTTATAATTAATTTTTTTAATATTAAATATTTTAAAGTGAATATTATATATTGATTACATTTTATATTGATTAAAAAAATAAGATAAAATTTTTTGTTTTATATAAACTTTTATTTATCTTTAAAATAATAAAAAAAATATTGATATATTAAAAAAGAAATTTAAATTTTATAAATATAATTAATTTATTATAATATTAAAATTTTTTAATTTTTTTAATATACTTTTTTTATAATCATTAAAAATTAAATCATATCAATATAAATTATTCCTTAAACTGTAAGTATAAAATTGTTTCTAAAAAACTTAAAATATTTTGATATTTAATGATTATAAAATATAAAATAAAATTTTTAGATTTATCATATTATAATATATCTAATGATAGTATTTTTAAACTTTTAAAATTCATAATTATCAATATATATTAATTTTTCAATTTTTTAATTTTTAAAAATAATTCATTATTTAATAATTACAAAAATATAAAAAAAAATAAAAAAATACTCTTTGCTGATCTTCTTGTCAAAATATCAATAATAATAAGAAGATAAAGTAAATATAAAAAAACTTGAACTTTATAAATAAAACTATTCTAAATAACTTAAAAAATAATAAAGAAGCTAGTACTTTATCCTCTAATAATAATAGAAAAAACAAAGATAATAAAAATACTACTAAAATTACAAAAAAACAAAAAGTCAAAACTTTAAAACCCAAAATTACTTCAACAAGTACAGAAGTTCTAACTACTACTTAACTAATACCAACTTTTACACAAATTGCCTCTGTTATTTTTACATTAAATTTTGTTATAGAAGATTCAAAAGTATATAAAATGAAAATAAATACAATAAAGAAAATCCTCTTTCTATATTACAAGACTTTAGCACAAATGATTCTATTTATGCAAAAAATATTACAAATGTTATCAAATTATTTTCATCTATTTTTACTATTGATAAAAAAAAGAATAAACAACTTTTTGAGCTAATCAAATAGAAATAATATAAATAAACCTGACCAATCATGTAGTTTTAATGTAAAAAACTTCTTTTAATATAATTACCTTTTTAATATATTTTTTTACATTTAATAATACTACAAATATTATAGGAAAATCTATAGTTAATAAATATAATTTTATCAATAGATTATTTGTTAACTTTTTAGGCTATTAGGACACTTTATACAACTTTAAATTAAGAAAGTTCTTTGTTTATTTTCAATTCATTAATCAACTTACATATATTGTAATAAAAAGTTCAGGAGATGTAACATAACCCTGTATTTGTAGTTGCTGATACATTTGCTAAGAAATAAAGAATAAATACAAAAAAAAAAGATACTGTCAACCCTCTCTAAATGCACCCTCTTGGGACAATAGTGAAAAATTTAAAAAATGTGCATTTAAAGAGGGTGTGCATTTAAAGAGAAAATTTCTATATGATTTTTATATGCTTAGGACTGAACGAGAACGTGCATTTAGAGAGAAAATATATAGTATGTATTTAGAGAGGGTGCATTTAGAGAGGGTTGACTATATATTAGAGTCTAAGAGAGACCGTTCAGGTTATACAAAATTTTGATATTATCACATACAATTGACCAATGAAATCATAAATGTTCGATATTATCACATATTAGTCCGGGCAATCAAATTGAGTTTACACAAATTTCTAAATTTAGAAATGGTAATTCTGGTTACTTTGTACTTAATTCCTAGCCAGAATTAATCAAATATTAGCTCAAAATATTAATTAATAATTAGTATGATTAGCTCAAAATATTGTGATTAGCTCGAAATATTGATTGATTCAAAGTAACATATTATAAATTTACAATTTTATAAAAAAAAATTTTTTTATTTATTGCAACCAATTTTTGTATACATAAAATAAAAATTTATAGCTTTAAAAATAATGTTTTCATACGTTCTAATAAATTCTCTGTTACTATCATATTATGTATTACCTGTTCTGTATTACTCAAATCATCTTCATTCGTATCCTCAATATTCTTATTGATAGATTCATTTTCAACTCTTTCTTCCTTCGTTAAACTTGTTATCAATGCATCAACATTCTTCTTAACTTCATTCTGTAAATAATTTAAATATATTAAACACTTGTATTAGCATCTTTGCAAGTAATAGCTGCAATAACTATACTCACACGCTAGAATACTACCATTAATAGAATCATCAGTACAATCACAATAAATAAAATCGCATAAGATGACAATGTTAGATTTTTAGAAGTCACAAAGCCTTGCAGAAGATATCGATCTATTATTTCATAACCTAAAAAAAGAAGTTTATACGTGTTAAACTATCAGATAAGGATTTAAGGACTAAAGAATACTGATTTTGAGTTGGATATATCTTTGCGAATGACTCTAAAATCTATATGGCACATTTTTAAAAAAGCATGCGTAACTGCTTTGGTATATACAGATATTTTACAGAATATACGAAATGTTGTTGAAAGGAATTATCATGTCGTTGTTGAAAAATAAAATGAGCCTCCTTTCACAATTGTTGAGCTGTAAAGAATTTAGCTGTACATCTCTGAATAACGCTGTGAGCTATTTCAATAGGATAATCATTTAAAGCCCAGTCTTCATCTAATAAAAAACATCTGAGAAGAACATTAAAGAGGCACATTTGTAATTCCTTCGATCAAACTGAAGAAAAAGGTCACTTCAACAATATACACAGGCTTCTTCGTAAGCTGACCAATTATCACCACGATGATGTATCATATAAATGTCAAGAACTAAGGGAATTAAATTACTAAAAAGATCTGTTAGATACAAAAATTCAATATCTTTGCATAAACAGCCAAATTTTAAATAAACAGTATCGATTACATCAAGCCACGTCATGCGTATAATATATAAAATTAAGTTAATTCTCTATGGTCGTAGCTTTTTACCAAAATCCTTATGCACACCAAATATACCTTTGTAAATATCATTGAACAAGTTAGAGTTTTTTAAAAAAACAAGCTCACGAGCATTCAAAGATACATGAAAAGGGCTCATCATAGGTAAAAATAACATGATAAATTAAGAAATATTTTTATTATTAGTGAGAAGCTATTACATAAGAGCTTTGCAAATGAATAACTGACTAGGCCAGTCTGCAACAATGAGAATCACATAGTTAGAGAGATACACCTGCATTAGCTCTTGTTCATATATGATCCAGAGTACGCTCATGTAATCCTCTATCCCTTTCAAATCCCTTTTAACAAAATTAAGAAGAATGGAATTCTGTATATGCCGATTATCTTTTTTCTCCATTATTCTATCATTATAGCTATGTATCGTTAATCTGTTTACTAGCTCTTCATCAGAACATTTCTTTGTATCATTTTGCATGCGTTCATAGTAAAAAATACCCAAATTTATAATAAACTGATTGTCAAGATGTTTTTGAATTAATTCTTCATCCACAATCTTCAGATTAAATACTTCGTTACATGATATCGCTGAAATCGGATATGGGTTTACTAAAATCATTGCCATATGCGCTGCCCAAGAAGTCTTAGTTATATTAGGTTGCTGTTAAACATGCATATTATAATAATTATCAACGTTTAGTATAAAAACATTTCCCAAATTGTATTCAAGAGCATTTTTCACATATTCTTCATGTGCATCAGACATTATTTTCTTTTTCTGATCTACCACCTTTGACATTGTAGTCACCCTGAGATTCGCTATAGTATTTAAACCTTCGTTACTTGTCCCTGCTGAATCTAGGTAATAAGCTAGATCAATCTAGAAAGAAGTTATTTTTGTGTTATTTAACGAGAAAAGAAGATAACAAATGAATAACATGATTTTTTTCATATGATCTATCGTTTGATTGTTACGTTTAGAAGGCCAGGCTGCTATATAAAGTTGTTCAAAAAAAACTTTCAAAGCTGGTTCACTTTCTTCTATTAATTCTCGCATTTTATCAAATTCGTAAATGGGTTTCTCGTTCCGCATATATTCTCTTTCGTATAAGACTTTTGCCATCATTCTGATAACTTCAAAAAGTATAAGCTTTGCACTAGACATACTTATCTCTTCTTCTTCCGTAATTTTTTTCCATTTAGGACCTCTTCTCAAAGGATTTTTCACAAGATTCATATAGCAAGTATTACACAAAACAACACCCTCTTTCCAGCTTTCCTTTGTTAGACCTTTACTCTCAACTTCTCTTCACTTCTCTCCTTTTAATGGATGAAATCTACTCGATTCAGTGGCTTGGCATTCATTGCAATTTCTATTTTCAGACATATTAAAGGTCGTTAGATTTAAATGAATTCACTTGAAATTGTTAATCTACAGCGTCAAAAGCTTAAGAAATGCTTAGCATCTGTGCACTTTTCATAAGATAAATAGGCTACACAAACTTTTTGAAAAAGTATTGTAAAACGTATAAAAATTGATCTATTAAATTGTATAATATACTTTTCTTATTTGAGGTATGGTCACTTCTGGAATATTAGGGTCAATAATATTATCTTATTTGTTAATTCAGATATAATACAAAATTTTTTAATAAGATAATATAATCTAAGATTTTCAATGATCACTAGAATCCTTAGCAAATAGTCTCCATTATTTATGAATCACCTGATATAATCAAATTCTTTTACAATAACATGTAATTTATGCCTTTATTAAACTTTATAGTACATATTAAACTTACTGATCATGATGCTATACAATTAATTTACAATAATAATTTAAGTTAAAATTAACTGTCTATCTTTTAATACAATACAACAAACTCTCTTAACTTTTCTCAATACTATTAATGCAAAATTATATTTTATTTTATAAGATTTTTAATATTGAAATTGTTACTACTTTTGAGTATTACTACATCAATTACTTTTAGGTACTATATTTTTTATTTAAACTTTACAAATTTTATATAATTTTATACTAGTTACTTGTATATACAGTCAACTCTTGATACAACGAATTTTGATATAACGAATTTCACAATACAACGAATCTTCGGTGTGGTACAGATTATTCTATATTAAAAAAACCTTGTTATACCGAATTATACTAGTTAAATGATGTATAACGTTATACGAAGAAAATTTTTTAAACACAATATATAAAATGACCCTTATTGTAACGAATTACAGTTATAACGAATTTT
>CAJVPQ010000504.1:0-26795 GCA_910591825.1 Funneliformis caledonium
TTATTATTAATATTCTAAATTTTATTATTATTTTTATTATATTTTATATTTTTATTATTTTACGTATTTTTATTATTCTCCATATATTTACTTTACTTATATTTTATTTTACTAAATTAGTTAATTTATAGCATAGTAATTAGTTAGCCATGACAAAAGAAATTTTGTATAAATAGATAGAATTTTTGCTTATGTTATAAATTAACTCTTTTACGGATTAACAATTGAGTTTCAATATTAATAAAAGAATCATTTAAAACTTATATCTTTTTACCTCTTCGTGTTTTCATATAGTCTGACGTGATCCTTATACATTATTTGTAATTGAGTTCATTATCTGAATTCTTTAATTAAAATTGTTCATAATCTCGTCTTTCAAGTCTTCATACTTGATAGATTTGTTTAAGTCTGACACGTAAATTTGGTAAAGTTAAGAGTTAGGCAGATCTTAACATCTTAACTGCAGTAAACTGCAGTTAGAAATTTCAAGTAAAGACTTGATAACGTAAATACCCTGAGTTAAAGAATTCTACAGTGACAGTGAATAGACTGGTTATTTTCCTTATTAATAGCAGTTATAGTGATAGGAGTACTTGACAGCGAAGGGTTTGTAAAAATATTACCAACTGTACCAATAGGAGTTAAGTTAAATGCTTGACTACTTAGAGGTAGTAATTTATATCTGTCTTGACCAATATCTGAAGGGATAGATTTAAAACTTTGGTAAGAATCTTTTTTGCTTTGAGGATTATGAATTTGAGTTACGTTGAATAATTTTAAATCAGTAAAGACAGAATATTAATAAAAAGTTTCTGGGTCAAATTGACCAGTTAAGGATAAGGTATTTCTAATATTCGTAATATCAGTAAATTCAGTTACTTCTTGTGGTTCTAGTGTAGTTGTATTACTTCTAAATTGTGAATTATTAGTAGTTCTGTTAGAAGATTGTGAGGCTACTTTATCTGTCTCACTTTCTGATTCTTGAATAGATTCACTAATATTTAAGATTATTGAGAATACTATCTTTTAGGTAATAGTTCTGTCTGCAGAAGAAAAGTTATCAGACAAAGATGATTGAGATCTAGGTTGAATTTCTTCTGAATTATCTTCTGAACTTCTTAATTCAAGGGTATTATCAATAGCATAAGCAGCTCTGATTAAGATACTAGTAGTATCAGTGAAATGAGATCTAGAAGTTCTTTTTCAAAGTTGATATTGAGTAGTTGGGTTGTATGTTCTTTTAAAATAAAGAGTGCGACTAGGTTGATTTTCAAAGGTGTTAGACTTCACTTTGATTGATTGAAAATGGTTTTCTAAAAGAATATCTTGTTGTTTAATAAAGCTCTTTGTCCACTTTAAAAATAGTGAACTTCCAGTTTCAATATAATTTGTTCAGGTTAATACAAGAATTAAATTAAAGACAATTTGGTAGATATTATCTTTTGAGAGGTCAGCAGAAGATTAATATTGATAAGATTGAACTAAATCAGAGATTTGAGTAATAATAGTTATAGAGATTTTTTAACTATCAGGTTGTTTGACAAATTCAGAAATAGAGGTTCTAAGTTCAGTAAATAGATCAGTTGTTTTCTTAGAATATTGGGTTGCTTTGAATTGTAGGTGATACCAAGACTAAAAATTGTCAAAGTTTTCTGGATATTCAAATTTTTCTTCAATGGAATAACAAATTAAATAAGATATATCAGGTACAAGTACTAAGTTTAAGGGTTTTTTAATAGCAATCAAATAATGTAAACTATCGTGTGCTTGATTTCTATCTGCAAAACTCATATACTTTTTTATATTTGAATTCTGATAGGAATTACTACTTTTGTTACTGTGAAATTCTTCAACTTAGGGTGGTTACATTATCAAGTTTCTACTCAAAATTTCTAACTGCGGCCTACTGCGGTCAAGACGTTAGAATCTATTTAACTCTTAACTTTACTAAATTTACGTGTTAAACTTAAACTAATCTATCAAGTATGAAGACTTGAAAGACGAGATTATAAATAATTTAATTAAAGAATTCAGATAATAAACTCAATTACAAATAATGTGTAGGGATCACGTTAGACTATATAAAGACACGAAGAGGCAGAAAGATATAAGTTTTAAATGATTTCTTTATTAATATTGAAACTCGTATTCGCAAAAGAGTTTACAAATTTGCAAAAGAGTTAATTTACAACATAAGCAAAAAGTCTATCTATTTATACAAAATTTCTTTTGTTACAACTAATTAATTACTATGCTATAAACTAATTAATTTAGTAAAATAAAATATAAGTAAAATAAATATATTGAAAATAATAAAAATACGTAAAATATAAAATATAATAAAAATAACAATAAAATTTAGAATATTAAAAATAAGTATAATACTAAATATTCTTAGACTTCATCTAATTCATAAAATTAGGATTATTATCAGTATTTGAAAGATCTTTAGAATTACGTAGATCTTCCGTATTTTCAGAATTTGTAGAATTCTCAGTATTTTCAGAATTCTAGATTAGGAAATTATTATACTACGTCATCCATGTGACTTTATTATGACTGGTCAATTATTCTGTTAACAATGCAATTCATTTGGATTCTCAAAAGCATTTTCTATTAATTAAATTTAATATTTAATATTATTTATATTATAAATACTCTTAGTATTATAAAAAATAAAGTACTAGTCAGTTTCAATACTGATTATACCATAAATGTAATCATAATCAGGAAGATCAAATATCTCATTAGCCTTTTATTTTTTTTGAGTATATCTAAGTTCATCTAGAAATGAAATACAAAATTAGCAATTTCAAATAATTAGTCTCTAAGAACTCTTTTTTTTATTTTATTTGATAAAAAACTTAATATCTTCTGATTAGTGATATATATTCTATATTTAAACTTTTTTTAAATTAAAATAAAAAAAGACGAAATAAATGAAGTAAAAATATTACTTATATCATATACACTTCAATATTATAATAAATTTTAGCAAATACTTATAGTTGCTTGATTTTATTTGCTTTTAATTATGCAAATTATTTTTTTAAGCAAATTGTCTAAAATTTTTTTTAATTAATAGTCAATATAGCTAGTATTCATTTTATCAATTATTTTTATTTAAGGAGTGATTATTAAATCTTTAAGAAGATTTACTGCTGTATGAAGATTATAGAAATATACTCATAACTTATAGCCTCATTACTATCTACAACTACTATCTATAATTAGTTTCATATTTCTTATCCTGTGAAGGATATTATCAATGTAGAGTTTAAATTCTAAAGTATTAGACTAATAACTAGTTTAAACTATAAAATATAAGTAATATTTTCATTCAAAATTTTATATTATAATATTTTTACAATATCTTTTTCAAATCTGCCTTGGTCTTATATGATGAAAATTTAATTTTTATTCTTATACTCCTCAGTGAAGTTTGCAAGATTTTTTGCAGATCTAAATTTTAAATCTAAATCTTAAAACTCTTTATTACTTATTTTAAAGAAGACATAACTATTAATCTCTTACATTTTTAAAATTTCAAAAACCTTTTCACTAAGTTCTAAGTCTTTATTCTCATATAAGAAATCTATAAACTTAGTTGTGTTATATTTTTTAATAATGTCTACTAGTAAGATTACCTTAATTTTAGTAATAAAGATAGAAGTGAAACTAGAATATAAGTTTAAGATATAGTATTTTTTATAGTGATATTTAGCTTAGATAAAAAAATAATGTTATGTTTTAGAATGAAATAAAAATTTATTTTTGTTCAGAACAAAAAAGTATTATATTAATATAAATTTTATATTATATAGGTATTATATTATTACATGTGACCTGCTTTCTTATATATATTCAATAATAATACTTTATTTGTAAAATAAAAATATTGCTAAAATAACAAATATAAAAATAATAATATAGTCAAAACTAGTTATAATAAACCTTTTTATATTAAATACTAGATATAACGAACTCACAATTTTTAAATTTTAATAATAATTCATTATAAAAGTGTAATAGTTCATATAGAAAGCATAGTAATTTATATAACAAACATTTTTTTAACAGAACTGTCAGTTCGTTATAAAGAGTATTGACTATATACTGTATATAATTATAATCATATCATATTTTACTATTAGAATATTAAATATCTAAATATACTATTAAGGTTACTTGTTTAAACTCATTTTAGATTTTGCAAAATATCTAAATCATAGTTTCACTAAATTTTTACTAAGATTTTGATACAGTTTCGCATTTTTATAAGCTTTGATATAGTTTTACTTTTTCAGATTTTTAATAAAGTTTTAATATAATTTCGCTAAATTTTACCTTTTTCCATTTAGATGACTTGCAAAACCTCTAAGTCTGCTTCTTATAATTTAGCTATAGTAGTAAAAATTTTTAAAAGTTAAGCAGATTAGTTTTTATTATAATGATACTTTTACAGTATAATGGTAACGAATTCTAATAATCTAATATTATATTCAAAGAAGAAGAAAACTATTTTTTGTATAGATTAAGCTATTTAATATCAATTTTACTAAGGTTAATATAAGACTTAGCAGATTTTTCTAGCTTTTGAATGAATTTGATATACTTATATATAGTTTTTAAAACACAAAATGTTAGGTTATATAAATAGTATGTTATATATTTATAAAGAATTATCTTTATTACAGCTTTTTAAAAGAAATTTCAAAAAAAAATTAAGATTATAAATATTATTAATATTAATGGGATTTATTAAATCTAATTTTGAATATTTGTATTTATGATCTACTGAGGTTCCAAAAGAACTTCATTGGTTAACATTTCTTGATATTAAAAAATTAGTTTTTTATTACATGTTGTCTAAATTTTAGTTTTGCTAATTTTTTACTAAAGTTTTAATATAGTTTATTATTTTTATAAGTTTTGATATAGATTAACTTTTTCTAAGTTTTGTAAATTTATCAATAAGATTTTAATATAATTTTACCTTTTATTATTTAGACAATTTACAAATCCTTTAGATTTTATTTAGCAATTTTAGATATAAGTTTAATATTTATTTTATATACTATAATTTTTTATTAATTCATAAAAAAATAAATTTTTAAAAAAATATAAGATAAAAAAATTCTAATAATAAAATTTAAATATTAATATGTGCTATTACTTATAAACCACACTAATATTGTATAACTCTAAAATCTTATAGGTAGAGAATAAGGTAATAAAACATAAATTCAAATTAATAAAATGATAAAGTAAAACAAGTTGAACATTTTTATCAATTTAGTTTTATAAAATATTATATAAAATTTTGATTTATTTTAGTTTAAAATTAGATAATTTCTTATATGATCTTTATACTAATAAACAAATTTTAGACTGGGAATTGGGCAATTTGTATATGAAATTTAGACAATATTTTCATATGATAAACATACTTTTATGTGATAAATATATTTTCATGTGATAAAGATATTTCATATGATAATTGTAATTTATTTTTCTCATATGTTTGATTATGACCTGCTCATTAAAAAAAATTAATATAAAGAATAAGAATGAGAAAGTAATAAAAGATTCGCAAAAAAGTACAAATCATTGATGATTAAGAAAATGATAAAGATAGTGGTTGGGATGATTATGATAATAGCTAGAATAATCACAATAATAGGCTAGTTCAAATCTGATCAATTAGTATTTTGATCACAAATTCTAACAACTAATCTGAATTTGTGATTAAAATTCATAATTGAGTAGGATTGATTATAAAAAATAAAATAAATAAAAAAAAAAACAAAAACAAAAAAATAAAAAAATAAAAATATGTACAAATATCTAAACATAAAAAGTAGAAAATCTACTATCTTTTTATACTATTAAAGTTTTTCAAGCCAATTTTGACACATTATTTTTTTCACGATCAAAAAAATCATCTTTTTGATTGATTATAAAGATCAGTTTTTTGGTTGCACACAAGTCAAATTTTATTGGCTAAAATATTTGTGTGACCTAACTAGAAATACCAATTGATCAAGTATGAACTAGCCTAATAATTAGGATAACCACAATGATAGTTTAGATGATAGTTTGTCAAATAAAAAAAAGTTAGAGTTGAGTTAGTTTGGTCAAATAATGCGTATTTAAAAAAAACATAGATCTTACCTTACTGAAAAAACTAAGAAATCAATTTATTTTGATAAATATGGGCCAAGTGGCTCTTTTATGAAAGCTGCAAAAGAAACTGAAAAATAACACTATTTTTAAATAAAAGTTTGATTCCAAATGACTTTAATAAGATTTTAGATAAATCAGAAAATAAACAAGACAAATATTAATTTAAATAAAAGAATTAAACAATTGAAAAAGAAACTTAAAGAACAGCAACAATTATTAACAGTAATCGAATATAACAAAAAAAGAGCTATTTTTGAATATTTGAACAGATTAGATAATAATAAAAAGAGAAAGCAAAAAGCCAGTATGGAAGTCATACAGGTAGTTTTATTGAAAGTGAATTATATAGAGCAAGAACTATCTAATATTAGGCAAATTATTAGCTTTAATATAACTAGCTTCTAATAAGCCATTAAGATAAATATCAAAAAATAGTACAGTTGATTAATAATGAAAAAATGCAATATATAGATTTGATCTCAGGGTGAAATAACTATTCTGCTAAAGTTCAAGGAGTTTATTGAATAAAATTTACTTATTGATTCAGGAATCATGAGAAAAAATTTATAGATATAATAACTGTTACATGTTAACTCAATGTGTTTAAATATTTTTTTAGACACAAAAATAAGGTAAAGATAAATTAATATTAAATAATAATAAAAAATTTGTTAAACTAATTAATTAACTTACATTTATTTTAAAATAGATACATATTATGATAGTTATGAACATTTTGATGTAAAATATCGGCAAAGTTTCTTGGATGAGATTTATGATTATGAAAAAAGCATAGTAAAATATGAAAGCAAAAATATAGAACGGATCTCACCAACATTAGGATTTGGTGAAAAGAAATAATTTTAGTAATACATGATAAGTGCATATTCTATTTTAATAATAGAAAATAAGATGTATAGGCAAATCTGGCAAATTATCATTATGTAAGAAGGGAAATGAATGCTCTATTATGGTTAGTGAATTTCTTATAGAAGAATGTGGTTAACTTAAATTGAATTTATAGTAATGCTAAGAAAATTCTTTCATATCTAAAGAAGCTCAGGTATATCTTTAACCAGAAAAAGATTAGGATAGATACTGGACAAGTGAGCATTTAGTTAAACAAGTAAAAATGAAAGCCATACTGATTTTTGAAATAATTTTTTCAAATTGTATTACCTTATTTGTATTTGATAATAGTTCAAATCATATAATATATAGGTTTAATGTATTTGTGGTAAGTAGAATAAATCTAAAACCTGAAAGCAAATAACTAAAGATGATAGACACATTTTTTAGACAAAATAATCAGTATCAATTAATAGTTAATAAAAATAATGAACTAAAAGGAATGAAACAGGTGTGAATTGTAAAAAAATAGGTTAAATTCTGATTATTGGTCATGTAAGGATAAGATAAATGACATAAATCAGACAGACTGTTATGCAAGAAGAATTATTTCATTACAACAGATTTTCTATTTTAAACAAGTACATTAGAAGAAGTAATATTAAAAGCTAAGCATAAGTGTATCTTTTACTCAAAGTTTTATTGCGAATTAAATTATATTGAACAATATTTAAAAATAACAAAAAGATATACTCGAGATAACTGTGACTATTCTTGGTAAGACTTACAACAGTTTGTTCTTGCAGTTTTGAAATCTGTTAATATAATTACAATTAGAAGATTTGCTAGAAAGGCTTAGCACTACATGGATTTATATAGGAAAGAGATCACTGGTAAGTTGGCAAAATATGCTACAAAAAGTATAAATCTTACCGATGTATTCCTGAATTGTAATGATAGAATTAAATAAAATGAAATAATAAAAAATTATCTATATGCTATGTAATTTTATGATGTGAAAAATATAAAGTTACGTATATAATGTGAAAGTCACATAAAATCATTATCCAAAATTTCAGACTAATGCGATTTATAAATAATAATCACTATATAATAATATAATAATTGATTTATAAAAAATAAATTTGATGATTTAATAATTTAATAATTATTAAAAATTCAAATTAAGATATATTTTTTTTATTAAAAAATAATTTTAATAGAAAATTTATTATTGATTTATAAAATTATATTAATAATATTTTAATAATATTATAAAAATCTATTATATAAAATTATTATATTAAAAATATACAAACGAAATCTTTTTTATATTTTTTTCATTTACAATCAAAATTTTTTAAATGCATTCTCTTTAAATACATATACTATAAATTTTCTTTTTAAATACATATTTTCTTTAAATGTATATTTTTATTATAGTCTAAAACATATATTTAATTACATTTTTATTTAAATTAATAAAAGATTATAGTATATAAAAGTAAGATAATTATATTTACAGTTAACTCTTGTTATAATGAACTCTATATCCTAGACCTCAACTTTACTATAAGGCTATAGTAAATATTTTTTTAAGAGATTTGATTTGTCAATTCATTATAACAAGAGTATTTTTATTATATTTGTTCAAAAAATTCGTTATATTAAGAGTTTGCTATATCAAGAATTAACTATATTTATAAAATAATAAGAATTTGAAATAATTCTAATTACAAACTATTAATTTTTATATTTTTTGTAATTTTAATTATATTTATTTTATTAAAAAATAATTAAAAATATTTTATTATATTTTTAAAAAGTTAATATAAAAGTTTAAAATAATAAGTTTAATAAAGAGTTTATTATTATTTAGATAAATTTATTAACATATATAAGATTTATCTTATTAATAATAACAATAAAATTAATAATAATAATAAAAAATTATAATAAAATAGCAAATAATAAAGATAAAATAAATAAAGATAAAATAAATAATAAAATTAAAAGTAAAAAATTTTTAAAAATCATAAAAATTTAATAATTGTTAAATATATTATATATACTATATATTTAATATAAAATATGCTTTTCTAAAATTTTTTTTTATTATAATAATTAGAATATTAAAATATAATATAAAAGATAATTTAAAGTAAAAGTTATCTTTTTATATTAAAATCTATCTTAATTTTGTCTTATTATCAATTGTTAAAATTATGATATTTTACAAATAGTAAAGTTTTTAATTATTTAAAATGAACCAATGATTTTAATAATTACGATTAATATTCTTTAATAAATTCAGATATTAATTATAAAGTATAAATATAAAACAAGATGTTATTATCTTTCTCATTTAGAGATAAAAAATGAATCATCCCCTTCGTACAAAAAAATTCCCCTTCCTTAATACTATTTAAAGTTAGTGCTTGAATACGACCAGATGTAATCAGTGCTTGTATGGAAAAGGATAGTTTGAGTACATACATCAAGTTTACCACATTAATTTATTATCAATTAGTAACTCATATATCTAAAAATAAAATAATAATTAATAATCCATTTTTTTTAATCAAACATTGGGGGAATGCACTTCCGTAAAGTTTCACATGTACATCATGTTAGAATCTTAAAAAAATATATATATATATATTATTACCCTTCCGTTCTCTTAAATGCATATTATATATTATTTCTTTTTCATCTAATAACTTCTTGTAATCAAAGAAAATAATTTTTGTAGTATTGCATATCTGATTAATTATGCATTTGGAAATTTTGAAACATTTTATAATTTATATTTTATAACTAACCAAATAATTCTATATGCATGAATTTATTTCCATATTCAAGGGTATAGTCAACTCTTTTCCTTATATAATTTCGATACAAATAAAAAAATGTAACACGAATCGGGTTCAAACCAACTAAATTTATACATTTGAGTATGATAATCATACTATATACAATATACCAACCTAATTATTTACAACAGGATGGTAAGCATCACAATCAAAATTGACGTGTTCGTTCCATTGCATTTGTACCATGCACAACAAAGAAGGGAAAATACGGTAATCACATAATTCAATGAGATCATTATCGAAACAATATGTCTATCTTTGCGAAAATAATACAACTTAAAGGGGGGATATACTATTGATTTAGAAGTACAAAGCCACAAAAAAAATTATGCTATAAATCGAATCGAAGGGAAAAAATAAAAATAAAAAAAATAATAATACCCCGATATCTCGATTAATCGACACCTGATCAAGAGGAGCGGGAGTACTTTATTTTTGGGAAATTATAATTTTAATAAAAATCATATTTATAGAAATATCTTAACTTTTGCGTTCAAACTTACTAGAAGCCGAAAGTGGAATACGCGTTTTTTAAAGTATTGAACGATATAAAAAAAAAAACTTGGGAATAAATTTCTCGTTTACATTGTTCCTATAATTTAGTACAATAAACGTTTTCTATAGTGAACAACTTTGTAAACCAACTGTACCTCACTTAATAAAATGACACTTTCAAGAAAGTAACCTCTCTTTTTGGGGGAAAAGTTTATGATAAAGTCATTTCTGCATCTTTTTTGAAATTGGGGAAAATATTTAAAAGCGGAATGAACGTTTAATTATGTAAAAATATGGAAAATTGAACAAAGATAAAAACTCATCTCAAATAATAATAATCGCCGAAACTTTTGTTGAATTCATTCATAATTATTTTCTCAAATCTATTTTCTCAGTAATAACTAACGCTACTCCAATTAACATGTTCCATGATATTAACCCCATCTATTTGCTCATCCATGAATATTCCCAACCAAACTATAATATTTTTTAATCAATTATTATTATTCATATTTTTCACAAAATTTTTTTTTTTTTTTTTTTTTAATGGGACATGTATTATTGTTTAAAGATCACAAAAGATTATATAAAGTGTCACATCATAAAATAATAATAAAAAGATAAGGTAAAAAATAATACTAATTGGTTGATAAGATATCAAGTAATAAGATTGAAAGACGAATAGGTATCAATTAAAAAAAAAATCTATATATACAAAAGAATATAAAATTCCAAGTTAATAAAACAACCAAACATAATAATGTCGAAAAAAAAAATCCTTTTTTTTTAAAAAAAAATAAGGATTGTGACACTACAATAATACATATATAAGTCTATCTATATGTATGCTTTTAATAAATAAGTACATGCACAAAATAAGCCAAAGTTAATAAATATTATACAAAAAAAAATAGAAAAGGGACACGTTTTAGCTTGCTTAAATTTTTTTTTTTTTTTTTTTTTATGATCTCTCTCTCTCTCATTTTTTTTTTTTTTTGTTTTTAATTTAGTTTTTTTTTTTTAATATCTCATATCTCTACTCATAAGACTGTGATCCAGCAAGAACATATCCAAATCCTGCCAGCCTCCGCCAACTCGAACCATGACTTTGCTACTTGAAGCATATTTCATTAAACGACAAAGGTAAATCTTCCTATCACGGCCTGCTCCTTCATTTCCAAAATGATACTTATCACCTCCAGCACGTTCTACCTTAACCGATAATGGTGATGCATTTACTACCTTAGCGACTTCAACGTCAAGAGGATCGCTTCTGAGTGGTATATATGGAGAATGATCCATTGACATCTTTGATAACGTTTGAGTTAATGGAGTCATTGAACGATCGTCGGCTTCAGGAGTTAATGGCCTTGATAGACTACTTGTAACTGAAGAAGGAGTTGGTGATCTTAACTGTTGACGTTTCAGAGGTGGAGATACCATACCTAAACGAGATAATGAGGAGGTCATGCCTGGTTGAGGGGTACTTGGTTGGGGAAGAAAAGATCTCATTCCTGCTCGTGAATTCGACCTAGAAGCTAATCCCATGCTAGTAACAGGACGTGGAATAGCTGACGGGTGCATACGATCACCAGGTGTCATTGGTCTGCCTGTTGGAGAATGCACAGGAGACTCGGATCTTGTGGAAGATTTTGATCGACCATTTCCCGGTTGAGGAGATAATGTAAGTTCACGATAATAAGGATTACCATGATTATTGTATGAAGGCCCATAAGGTGAATTATAAGGTGAATGATTATATTGTGAATTCCAAGGAAGACGATCAGACAGTGGTGGAGGACTTACGGATCTACGACCATTTGGGGTTAAATAAGAACGACCCCCACCTCCTAACGGACTCAAAGCCCGTGGTGAAGGAGATTTTGAACGTGAAGAAGGGGATCTCGCATTATTCCTTGATGGAGACATGTCTGTTGGAGAGATGACCCTTCTATATGGTGATAAAGCTCTTTGAACTTTTGGAGGTGAACCAGGTTCAGGTGTGTACTTTCCTCTAGATGGTCTCATATTAGGAGACATTGGAGGCGATGAAGCGATTGATGAAGGTATTGATGAAGGTATTGATGAAGGGGGAGAGTTACTTGGAAAAAGAGATGCGTCTAATACGGCTTCTAATTCCGGCATTTCCCTTTGAACTTCGGCAACGCCATCAAGAATAACATTCCAATGTTCTTTCATCGCTTTATAATTCTTAATAGCTTCCCAATCTTTTGTCATCTGATTATTAATTCCGTTGGCAAGCATCGTAAGCATTTTGGTCACGGCCGGAACGTAATATTTCCTTTTAGCATCAAAGTTCTTATAAAGTTTTTGAAAATCTTTGGAAGTTATGGATACCGATTGTTGTGATTGTGGTTGTTGTTGATATTGTGAGGATCTTTGGTTATGTCTTGAAGAGGGTGTTATTGACATTCCCCTGTTCTGTAACAATTTTAAAGGTGAATCTGATCTACTGGTGGCTCTTATGATAAAGTCCTTACATTGTTTAACCGCCCTTTCAAGTTTATCCATCATTTGAGTAGCTTTTCCGGTTACCTGTTTAAAGACCGTTAACCATTTATCTTCCTTACATTCCTCTCTTAAAGATTCCATTTCCTGTTTTAACGCTTCCCACTTATTTGTTAAAATGTTATTCTTTCTCGATAAAACTCCATTAGGATCTGATGGGGCATTCGGGGCTGATAAACGAGACCTTAAATATTCTATACGTGCTGATAATGGTTCTAAACGAGAATCAAGCTTCATTAATGCAACGTCAGCACGTGAATTAATCTCATTAAGGGAGTTGTTGTTGAAGTTTGAAGGTGTAGCAGGTGTTATAGGCCTACTTCGTGTGGTTGGACTGGAACTAAGCCTTGGAAAAGAAAATATTTCACCGTCATTACCGGTTAAACCGCTATGACGTTGTTCTTGATATTCAAAAATATTGGTGTTTAACTCTTCTATGGAGGCTAAAATTTGATCCATTGTTTCTAATAGTTCACGTCTTTGTTTTGACTCCGACATTTCTTTCTTAACCCTTCCAAAAAAAGCTTTTACCTCAACCCAATCGGTAAGAATTCTATCAAGTATATCCTTGATGTCTTTACGTCTTTCCTCATCAGTTGGTTGCTTCAGATTGTCAAGTACAGTCTGTGACAACTCCTGAAAAAGGTCAACGTTTGGAGCAAATTTATGAATTAAAACGTCCATTTCGCTAACATTTTTCACACTCATTCCTTCTTTGACGTCAAGTTCCAAAGCAAATATAGCAATGTTTGCGTACTCAAGCCAAAGGTCAATTTTTTTAGCAGCGCCATGAAAAGTGTCTATTAGGTTTGATACAGGTAGGTCAGTTGATAGTGCGAGGTAAATGTTTGCATTTGGTACTTCGAGTTGATAAAGTGTTTGTACATGGTGGGCAAAAGATTGCATATCAGTAGTTAAACCGAGCCGCTCAGCGGAAGGTAGAAAGTTTTGTCGAGTTAAAAGTGGTTCTGGCATATGGGACATTGAAGTGTATTCTTTGCCCAAAGAACCCAAATTTTTTTTTTTCGACTTTAATTTCGTCGTTGTACGAAAAAAATTTGAAGTACAAGGGCGTGTACCATATATATTTATATATGTTGAACACATTGATTGAGTTTCTTTTTATATATATGGTATTTTATTATAATCAAATATTTGTCATAAACAAATTTGAATGAGATGGGTACACAATAACCTTTGAATTACCCAATAGAATCGTTGAATATCTGTCCTAACCTATGATTGTTACTTGAATCAATTTTATATTAACCTTATTTTATAAATCAAATATGTCAAAAAATTCCGATATCTTTTTTCAAACAATATACCGATATGCATTCTTCGGGATTAAATGAGGTAATTATATACCAGTAAAGATGAAAGATGTTTCATGTGACATTTGGCATGTGACTGAAACCTTCCTTTGGTTTAAACCTTTGACCCACAAAAAATTTATATTAGGTATTGGATTTTACAGTTTGATCGCCGCGATGCATAATTTAATGATATTTTTGGGAATTTCACGTGGCCAATTCAGATATTATTGATATTATTGATATCAGTTTTAATTGTAATAAATAAATAAAATAAATAAATAACTATACTAGTAATAGGTTTTTTTTATAAATATAAATATATATCTATAGATTGTTTACCATAACTCAATCTTATCATCAAAGGACTTGCTCTCCCTTGCTTCCCAATAACCACCTTTATAAACCCATTCACCATTCTCAAATTTAAACCACTGTGGTTCCCAAGTTTTGCTTTGTTGTTCTAAAAATTTACGAAAATCCCGTTGCTTTTGTTCAACACGAAGTTTTTCGGCTTCAGCCCTTTCTAAATTGCCTTCTTCAAATAATCTCTGATCAGGTCTAAACCTTGTGTCTGTTCTCGGTAATACGTTGACTAAGTCTGGCGTTAATTCATTTAATTCAACCGCGAATTGTGAAAATCCATAATATTGCTCATGATCTGGTATTGGAGAATTTGCTTTCCAAATAACTTCTAATTGATTCGGTCCTATCTCATGAAATATTATTTCAGTCCATCTTCCTACTATCTTACCACATTTACCTCCTTTGGCATTGTGTAATACTCCTACAATCTCACTTTTCGGTCCGTTACTCCATAATCCACTTTGAACAAATGTTACTTCACATGCTTCCCCTGTTGTTTGGTTTTTAATCTTCATCACTCCAGTATGTTCCAAATATTTTGTACCGGATATCATGTTACGCATCCATGTTGTAGTCTTGGAAAATGTGTAATGATCGTTATATTTTGGAATGGTAACATGTGTCGTACCTGATGGAATTATTTCCTAAAAATAAATTTTTTTTTTTTTTTTTAGAAAAAAAAATTTTTGGCATGGATTTATTTATTAATTATACCTCACCATTGATTTACCCCAAAATTTTGTTTTGGCTTTTGATTCTTGCCAAAATTGCCAGTTTTCTGATTCCGCATGACAAGCCATTATAGGTGGATAATGGCTAACTTTTTCAGAAATAAACCTAAACCCCTTATCTGATCGAACAAACTCAAAAGTTTCCCCATGAAGGGGATTGAAAGGTTTTCGAAGTGCCCGGTATTGAGTAAATGCATATCCTGAAACCGCAAATGCCGATACATAGATCAACCTGGATATAGAATCATCGATGGTAGCTGCCTTATCTAATAAATGACTATATTCCAACTCTTCCGCCATCCTTTGCAAGGCATTAAGGGGTTCATTAAGAGATATAGGCATAACAATTGTCGATAAATCTTTTCCAACATTCTTCCGAAGAATAGATAAAAGACTGACATCTTCACCACAAACTGGAGATGGTAAACATTTTCTCCTTCGAATTGTAATTGGTTTTTTATCAGCAATTTTGTTATCGTCAACGTCATTCACAATAGGTTTTTCTTCAATAATCTCTTCTGTAGTTGTACCTGCCTCATCCTCCGTTTCCTCCGTTTCCTCTGTTTCTTCATCGATAATCTCATTATCACTATCTGTTGTATCTTTCAATTCAATATCCTCGGCATCAAAAAATAGTTCGGCTGAAACTGTATTAAATGAACAAACTGAGTCTGCTCGATTAATTCTTGCTTCTCTTCTTTCTTCCAAATTAGATACTTCTTGTTGCGTTTGTTCAGGTACATCTGCCAATTTTTCATCAGATAAGGTTTTTCGTAATTCGGCTTGTTCAGCTGCAAGTTTACGATATGCATGATCTAGTTGTTTCCATTTTTCAATTTCGGCTCGTAATAATTCAAATGCTTGCTCCTTATTCGTCTTCAAAGTTGAAAATGTTGTATTTAACCTTTCATAAATTTGTTCCATTGCCATTTGTGTTGGAGTTGTAGGAGCTTGTAATGTTGGTTGATCGAGTGGAGTTGGTCCTATAAAATCATAATAAAATGTCAATGTAAAGTACCGAAGTAATTCACATAAGAATTCTTGCCCTTATTCTTAAAAATTTACCTCGTTGTCGTGTAATGGGAAATTTCTTTAACCGAAATTTTCCCTCAACACCTGGACTACGAGTAATTACTGGAGAAGATGGACTCTCAACGGAAATTTTCAAATGATCCAATAACTCTTTTATAGATCTAAAATTATCATCCATACTATTAAATGCGCCGTATAATTTTCCGAGATCTTCGTCCATTTTATTGTTCATTCTTAAAAAACCTTGTGTATCCCTATGAAGACTATTTCGTTTTTCTAATAAACTTTGACGTTTGAGATATATGCTTTGTCTTCTTTCAAAATCCATAGATTGTCGAGGTGAGGTCATTTTTGGATATGCTGGATCATTAAGTTGAAGATCTTTAGATATATTCACGTATTTGCGAATAACTATCATCCACCTATCAAAATCATCGTTAGTAAGTGCTTTCAAATGATAAGTAGAAGTTCCAGAATCTAAATTAATTGAGAGAAAATTTGCACTAGAAGATACTGCCGAAAGTGCGATATGTATCGTTCCACGACAAGGTCCGTGAGGATGTACAAAATGTGATAAAACGCCATTGTCTATCTGTACCCAACGTTTTGCCCAACCTGTTGAGAATTAAAGAATGAAATTATAATTAATATTAATTTCTTTTTTTTTTTATAGATCTGGAATGCGTAATTCACCTTGCATCTTTTTCCTCTTTTTTTTCAACATCCATCCGCCAATTTCCGGCTGAGATTCTTTTTGCTGGTCCTCTACCCCTGTTTATAATTATAAAATCATTACTTAACCAATTCATCTAATATAATCACAAATGTTTAAAGTCTTTTTTTTTTTTTTTTTTTTTATGATTTGATTTATACTTGCCGTCTTTTAATGCTACAAAAAAAGTTAGCGATTTCGAAGTATTACGTGAAAATGAATTATCTGATTAAATAAATAAATGAAAAATGGTTAAATGTAGAAATTTGAATAATAATACAGTGAATAATAATATAAAAGCATAAAATATGTTTTACCGAAACACAAACAATAAGTTCCTTCTTCCTGCACTATATAACTACCTTTAATGGTAGTAGATGCTGAATTATAATGTTCAATTGGTAAGATTTCTTTTAAATCAGGATCTTTAATAATTTGAGCAGACACTGACTTTTTGCGTCCGCGATTAGAAACGGGACTAGTAGGTTGAAGCGAGGAAACAGGGTCATGCAGTGTAGTGTCTAATTCTGCATTGTATCCTCCCGGTATTTCTTCATTATCGTCGGCATCATTTGTGTCAATAGAGGTTCTACTTCTTACGCTGTGTACACTTGTTCTACTGGCTACAGATTTAGCTGTTGATGGGGTGGGAGGTAAATTTTGCCTTGAAGAAGCGGATCCGCCTTCCAAAGGATTGCGAACTTCTGCATTTGAGGTTGTAGTTGCAGCGACAAAAACATTTCTCGCCGAAACAGCTGGCCCTTTCCTTTGATATAAGCCAAACGAAATGTTTTTCTTCTTTGTGGAAAACCACCATAATATTGTTTGTCCTTTTGGAACGTTAACATAGTGAATGAAAACATCTCTAGGAGCAACTTCAACTTCTTGCATATTTAAAATGAAAGTACTTAAATGAAAGTCTTATTATTTAGTGTGTAAAGAACGAAAGGGAGCTATTTAAATCGGAGTTATGATGCAAACTGAATTTTTTTCCCCGAGAGAAATAGTCACGTGATCGACAATTGTTTACTGATCGACATTAACACGTGGGAGAAAACGTGTTTTTATGATCCCAAAGCTCGTTACTCGAGTTGGAAATTCGAGTCAGAAACTCGATTTAAAGTCATAATGCGGGCCAAAATTTTGTGATATTTTTGGGGCCGAACTAAAGGAAATTTTTTTAAAAAATTTTTATTCAATGATTATATAATAAATGTTAATTATATTATGCTAATAAATGCAGTTTAAGAAAAGAATGCATAAATTTGAAGTAGTTTTAATTCGAGTCAACTCGAATTCTGACTCGAATCAAGAAAATCTTGACTCGAATCAGAATTTAACTCGAGTTGACTCGAGTTAAACGAATAAGAGTCCAGTCTCTACGCCCATATGTAAGGGCTAAAAAGCCAGTAAAAGATTATTAAAAATGATCGTAATCGACATTCAATTAATTAGATAGATAATTAATTAACAAAAAAAAAAAAACACGAAAAGATACGCCCATTAAATCTATCTTTTTACAAAACCGATTTTGATTGGCTCATCCGAACCAAATGGCAATTTTGTGCATAATTTGCATAATTTGCAATTTAAATTCTCGCAATTTTTTTAATCCGTTCCGCAGATTTAAATTTTATAAAGGCATTTTTATTTTTCCTACGATTTTAGTTTTTTTTTTTTTATTTTAAATGCATATTTTTCTTTGATGTTGTTTACCACCAACATCCTCGTTGAGCGGTTGAAAAATACAAAAAATAATCAAAAGATTGAAGAAAACACCAAGAAAGATAGGGAAATATTCTTCCCATTAAACTTGAAGCGAAAAATAATTTGTTAAAAAGACAAGTAGTGCAACACAGCTGATGTGAACAGGTTTCTCATGCAGGACGATTCTACATTAGTTTCTTCTACTGAGGGTCATTGTCCGTAGGTTTACTGTATTATTACTACTCGTCAAATTTTTTATATATTTAGTATACAAATAACAAAACGTGATACTAACTATGATCAATCGATTTTTTATAGCAATCACTTTCACATAATAACCTGTGATGATATTGAATTTCACCATGTAATTTACTCAATTTCAATCGTTCTTGGAGTTATATTGGCCATTACCGCGGGCGGACTGTGGTTAAAAAGACGAATTTATATCGAATCATCACAGAGAGTCGCGTTTCTCGACGGGTATTTATTATGGCAAACATTGCATGCATCAAGTGAGTTATCTATGTTAATAGTTTGATTATATGATGGCCAACATTTTGTATTATTATTAATAATACTATTTAATTCCCCTTTAAGTTCGAATCATCAGTGACATAACAATACTTAGCAATCTCATCGGGGAGGAATTTATGGTTTTAGAGCTCGTCTATGACATACCATTTTACTGCGATCAAGTTTCGGTGATATTATTTATTCTCGGAATGTAATTATTATTTTACCGACTTTTCTTTTATATTTCAACTTTAAAAGAAATTATAAATATAATTAATTATTTATATACTTTTTTTTCGTGGGAATAAAGTTTACTCGCCATTCCTTACGAACGAACAACTCCTAACTCTCAAGGGTCATTGCGGAATATCATACCATCTCATAAAAGCATAATATGGTTCTTTCGTATATTCTCTTTCATAATTTTTCCATCACTTGCCATCCTTGCTTTGCTCACAGGATATTTTCATTCAATGCGGAATGCAAAACCTGACGAGAGTGTACGTTTTAAAGATCTCGAAACACTTATGATTCGTGCACATTACATAGTCTATGCTATCAGTTGCGTTTTGTTAGCGATTTGTTTTGCATACTTTGGTAGAAAAGTGAAAGGTTTCGCAGAAGGTAGCATTGGATTATTAATGAGTAGTGAGTTGGATTCAAGATATCATCGCCTTAGATTAATGAGAAGGTCCATCACAAGGGTATTTATTTTTGATTTACATGGTTTAATCTTTATTTAAAGTCATGCTAATTAATATTTGATTCGGTGTGGATGATCAGATGAATATTGTAAATGGTTTTTTATGCGCAAAGTATTTGCTATTTGCTATCGCCGCAACGACCGCTGCATTTCAACTTGTGGTAATATTTTTCAATACATGGATTGTTCAAATTGGTACTATTTTGGTCACGACATTCCCTCTTGTTTCAATGATTTTATGTACATTGTTAATTCTATATGGGTAACTTTTATTTATTTATTTTTTTTTTTTTTGATTTGATTATGAAATGAAATTTTCGTTTTTTTTTTTTTAAGCAATATTTTTTTTTTTTTATATTAATACTCATTTTAATGTAGAGATACAAATCCCGAAAAGGCGTTTGATACGGATTTTTTACAGATGTCGCATTCGCATAATTTTTTAACATGGAGTTATACAGTAGAATCGTCTAATCAACAGTCTGAATTGAACCTTTTACCACCTCCACCCTCATACAAAGATGATGTTACAAATCAACACTATGTTAAAGAAATTGAACGAAAACAACCACTCAACATAAACTGTTGTACTGATGCTTCAAATTCCAAAAACATTCGTACATCATACATTCGAAATTCATCTACAACATTACCAAACATCATAATATCCTCACCGCCAGAAATATCAATTGCAGAAAAAAGACCTAGTCGTGTTGTTGGAAAATCCAAGTTTATAGCTGCTTGGATATTGGATCAGCACGAAAGAACTTCCACAAATGAAATGTCATCATCAACAGAAGACAACAACAAAGGATGTATTCGATATTAAATCCTTGTTATTTATTTAACTTTAAATGATACAGTTCTTACTTATATAAACGCATCATAAAAGACTTTCTCTAATATCATAATTATGATACCTACCAAACTTTCATTTGTATTTTTAATCATATGTAAATTTAATACTTAATATAACTTGTTTATTTTTTTAAGCGTGGTTTGGGAATTGAAGGTAGTTGTACATTCTATTATCCAATATATAACTCGCACAGCTTAAAGCTGTACTAATGTAGAGTATACCTTTATAATAAAAAATCAAAAAAAATCAAAATGGCAATACATTTTTCATCGACGAACGGGACGCGTCAACATGTTGTATAAAGAGGTTTTTTTTTTTTTTTTTTTTTTTTTTTCAATTTCTAAATTTTATTACAAATTACATGTAATTAATAATTAATAAATGATTAGGTGTTTTATTGGGCAATATATAAGAGTTTTATAATGATGCAAAAAAAAAAAAAAATGTTTAAGTGGGTGATAAAGATGAACATATTTTCACAAGAATTAGTGAGGGCAAGTTTGCTGTATTTTAATTATTAAACACGAAAAAATAAAAGCTTTGACAAATTTGTTATACATGAAGCTGTTGTTAAATTTTGGAATATGAATTAACTTAACGTATTTTAAACTATAAACATTGTTGCAAGGTAACAAAAAAAGACCTCTCGAAAAGAATGTTAAGTTTTTCATTGAAAATATTTCTCTTGAGTGTAATATTAAGCATTAATATTTAGTAATGATATATTATTATGTTATATTTCTATATATTTCTACCGCAATAAAAAGTAAATTAATCAATCTTCCGTAATAAATAAATATATAATACAAAAAAGTTAATCGATTAACATAAATGTCTGGTTGATGAACGTTAAAAGACTGGCGAATTCATGATAAATAAATTTTCCTCCTCTTTTTTGATCCATTTCAATAATACGAGGGAAGAATTTGTCAATGCTGTTTTGGATATTAATGGACCAAACGCAGCGTATAATTCAAATGTTGCTGTTATCTTTGATTAATAAAAAAGATAATTATGTTATAAGGTAAGATGACTAGTTATAAAAGAAAAGAAATAATAAAAAAATAATAAAAAAACATACCCATCCTAATATAGTTTCTGACGGACTCACGTAATAATGTACTTTAAGTGGCCGAACACGTGAGTGCATACGATCATGTGTATATCTATATAATTTAAACAATCTAAAATAATAATAAAAAAAAATTATTTCGGAAATCTCTCTTTAAATAAATGTAATTGCATAAATTTCATACCTTCGTTTTTCACGAGGATTATTATATGATGCCAAAAATGCAGGTGACGTGTATTGTAAACACGTCTTTGATTTGTATATAAAATGTCGTAAACCTGCCACGCCAATATCGGCTATTCATAGCAATAAGCAAGGTATATTAAAAATCAATAAATATACGATTTGCCAATAATTAATTAATTTGAATCGGGATTATTTGAATCAAAAAAAAAAAAAAAAAACACACCTATAGAATAACCCTCACTTTGTGAGGCTGCTTCTATCCCTTGTAAAGCATCGCAAGCGGTGAGTTGCTAAAAACAAAACAAATCAATACATATAAATGATCAACTATATGGAATCCTTAAAGAATGCGAGAGTGAATTTACCTCAACTATTGTATTTTTGGCATCAGATAATTCAAAAAATTTATCCTTGTCTGGAGATATCAAAAGAAGACATACGTTTGCGGTAATATAGCACACGTAGGCGTGGAGGAATCCTTTATTGTTAAACTTTGGCAGACATATTGGAGTCCATGATTCAACCGAACGAAAAGTTGAAGAACCATTTACCATGTTAAAAACCAAGTGAAGATCTTTACAAGAAAGATTGAATTGTCAATAAAACATATTAGACGATAAAAGCATTTAGGAATATCGATCATACCTGCTGAATGAAGACTGTGTTTTTTAAGTCTCAGCAAGGTTATTAGTTTATAATTTGTTATTAACATGGCATATAAAAGGTCCTATAACAGATAGGGAGTTAAATAATTAACAATATTATTAATAAAAATTAATAAAAATTTTAATATTATAAATACCTTCGACTTTACTATTTGCAAAATATTTCCAACTTTATCTCGTAGTTCTTTGCTCATTCTAACGCATTGAATCGAACCTAACATGAACCCCGGTTCATCGCTCATGGAATTTGCAAGCTTATCCAAGAAAGGCTCAGTACCTATAAAAAGTAAAGGCAAATTTATTTAAAAAAAAATTAAAACATTGTAACCATAAAAGAAACAATAAATCAAACATAATTGATGATTAACCTCCAAGCAGAATACGCAAATCAAAATTCATCCTTTGCTCATAAATTTTTGTTAATTGAGTGGACGTCAAAACACTCAAAATTTGATTATATAGATAATTTAACTGTTCTCTAAGCTGTAAAAAATGTAAAAAAAAAAAAAAAAATTGTGTAAAAAATTAAATCTCTGATATGTACAATGAACTATTGGTACATACTTGAGACTCTGATTCATTTGTCCGGGAAACGGCTACAAGATACAATGGCCCCTTTAGTAAAAATACAAATTTATGATTTCCCGCATTGATACATCTATCAATATTATAATAAATATAGTTAGGAATTAAGAGTTGATATATTTATTCCACATAAAAAAAAAATTTATTGATTCCTATATAACCTTAGAGAATCTTCGGCATCAACAAAAAATGAAATAATGGCTTGAATCACACCCATATAACTTGAAATACGTGATTCATCTCCATACCTATAAATTCAGAAAAATATAAATTATTAAATAATTCGAGATAATATTCGAGTAAGTTTATTATTTACCGCGTATAGATCGGCTTGCCAGAACTACTAAGTATAAAGAAGTGTTTTCGATGTCGAGACCAAGTAACAGATTGTGGATCTAAAATTTAATTGGTAATATTTTAGCTTGAATGTTTGTAAAAAAAAAAATTTTGCTTTTGAATATTTATCCTTTTTTTATTTATTTATTTTTCTAAAAAAAAAAAAAAGGGACAAAAAAATACAATACAATAAATTAAGATAAAAACACCTTCAACCTTCATGTCCATACTTGCGACGATATCCCGAATATTCTTCGTCTATTGGAATAGCTGGCATATCAAGATTATTCGAATGACCGTTACTCATTTTACATTCTATAGAGCTATCTGAATCTTTGAATCAAAAAAAAAAATCTTAAAAATGTCGGCAAAAAATGGGTAATGATAATAAAAAAAAAATTTCAAAAAAGGATACATACCTATACTTTCATTTCTCGCATCAAAATCCAAACTCATATCACTTTCCGGTTCACTAGAAAAATTCCGCTTTTTATTATCAATGAAACCCTTACAAAACGTTAAATACTCATTATCAGTTGAAGAAGCCGAGTTGGATCTATTCATGATTTTGGTAAGATAGTCGTCTACATAACTTTCCTTTGAACGGTTCTCTCCGTTAATACTACTATCTAGTAAATTTGAAATTGCATTGAAACTTTTTACCGACGACCCAGCAGAAGAAGAACTGTATGCTTTTGTAGAAGGAACACTTAATGAGAGTTGTGTAGTGGGTTTTGCCTTATATACGCTATATTTACGTTGAGGTTGTAATGTAGGTGAAAGTGGTTCATCTGAAGTGATAACACTATTAGAATCGGAAAGAACATCTTCCATGATGGGTGACATTGGTGACAAAAGTGGACTTCTTGGTAATGAAAACGACATGGTGAAAATTTAACGAAAAACATACAGTAGACGAGAGATTATATATAGCTCATACAAATCGGATCATCGGATTTAATGCCAAATCCAGATATCTAGTGAAACGTCGTGACACGATCTTTAAAAAATACTTTTGGGAACAGGGTTTGGTAATTCCATTTTCTGTATCATAACTATGCACAATTAATTTAGGTCGAATCATATGATTGAAGTCATTGATTTTAAGTATTTTAATTAGTATTGCAAAGATCAAAAGATCACCAATAAAATTTCTTGAATTTTATATATCTAACCTAAACACGATTTAAATTTCACATGAGTTCACATGATTTTTTTTTTGTGATGTTAACGACGACGAGATTTTATCAATTATATTGAGCTAAATATATTTCTCTTATATTCGACACAATTTGCATACAAAGGATAAAAAAGAAAGATAGCATTATAGATAATATAAAGTTATGTTCTATGAAAAAATTATACGATTGTATTTCTATATATGTTATTATTTTAATCTCCATGATATATTTGTAATCTCCGTTCTTCATATGAATTAGATAGTCATGCGACACCATGAAGCTGTGGCTAAGATATGGAGAAATCAAATTTACTTTTACATGCAAAATATGTTTTTCTGATTAGATTTAGCATTAACTCATTTTCATTTTCCTGGCAACTTTGTATGCTGTTCATATCCAAAGGTTGCCTTGTCGGTAGATAAAGAGATAATTAAGGTCAGTAGTGGGTACGTTGGATCCCACTTGCCAAGTTTCGGGTTGGTTGGCTAATGAAAAAAAAGTTAATATAATGAATGCTGTGCTGTATGATGTACTTTTTTTTTCTTCGACACAAAAATTTTGAATGAGAAAATTAAATTTTCGATTACATAAATTTATACAAACTGACCTAAATATCACAAAAAACTAGTTTACAAAACAAAATTCGAAAAAAGCAATCTCTTTGGAGATTATCGGAATACATTTTCCCGATTTATCATTTGATTTAAAGTTTTATTTGATCATCTCTGATATCTAATACAAATATTTCAATTCTTAGCGTTTATGTACTCTAATCTACCATGAAGACAAATACAGGAGATAATCAATGCCTTTAGAAAATTAATCGATTGTCTCTTGTGAGTCAGAGAATTTTTACTCATAGCGCTAACAGAAATTTTTAATTCGATATTTCTCACGTATCGATCGATACAATTCATTCATCTTCATTAAACTTTATAATAAACGAATTGTCACTAAAAATGAAGAAAGGAGTAAGGTTGACTTGGAAAAATGTGAGTACAGATTCGTGATGCAAATATTAAATTATAATTTCTTTTTTTTGTTCTTCTGACAAAATATCATATGATTGGTTAAAAAACGTGGCACAGTAAAATAAAATGGATAGTTTACGAAAATTATTAAAGAAATCAATTTATTTGGTAAAATCTTCATTTTCAAGAATTTTATTTTTACATCATATGGATTAGCCTGCGTAATCCATAATTATTTCTCATAAAATTATTTTGATTTCTTAAAAAATAATTTTCATTCATTAGAGATTCATTCATTCGAATTATCTCTTCTAGATTTTGCTTTAAGCTTCTTATTCTTTCATTTCCCAGCTAAAATGGGGTATAACGTTAAGGATTACGAATATTAAAGGACGAAATTATAAAAATTTATATTATCATATGCAATATATAAATTGTAAGGCACGGTCAGTATAACATCTCACATAATATCATGTCAAAAGATAGCAATAAAAACAAAACGCTCACTATTTGAAATTCTTTTCTATTATCTTTTCTTTGCTTATTACGTGAAATTTTTTGATTTTGGATTATCATTTTGGTGTAATCGATATAGTCTTGTGACAGTCCTAGTATAAAAAAAAAAAAAAAAATTTTAGTATTTTACTAAGTAAAAGAAGGAGGAGGAACACGACCACCCGAATTCAAATCTCTATAAAAGTTTTGCTAGGAATCTAGTAGGACTGCAACCTATTGCCAAGAAGCTTATATAAAACTTCACAGAATGACGCGCCTAAAGTGCAAGCTCGCTCGTACCTCATCAATTTGAGTCTTCTTTCCTTTCAGACTATCATTTTAAATAAATTCCTATTATAAAAAAAAAATTAAAATATTTTAGTATTTTTACTAAGTAAAAGAAAGAGGAGGAACATGATCAAATTATTTTTTTTAT
>CAJVPQ010000505.1:0-26779 GCA_910591825.1 Funneliformis caledonium
TAAAGTTTTCGCGCATTTTTTGTTTGTTTACAAATATAGTAGTCATAAATAAAAACGATTTGGCGTAATTTTTTTTTTGTTTTATTTTTATTTATTTTGTTTGTTTTATGGTGCAAGGATAATTACTTTATTTAAACAGGATGTAACAGTTCGACCAATCACGATCAGCTCAAGCTGCGAGCGGGCGGACAACGGGACACCTAGTGTAACATGTGGCTAGTATGTGAAAGTCCTTCGCTTCGCTCCAGACTAATAATAATAATACCTTTGTCAAAGCTGCAAAAAAACCTTTTAGAGTGCTTTTTTAATAAGAGAAACTTTGTCATCTTCAGAAATTGATAATGAGGAAGATTCAATTTCCATTGTACATTTGCGTACAATTGGCAACATAAAGAGTCGGGACAACTATTATGAGTTCACATCTAATATCATCCTCGATATATTGACAAGCAGTTATTATCCTTTCTATAGAAAAGCTTTAGCAAGAATCCCGGTTATTAACTCACCTCGAGACTTCTTGAAGGAAGCTTTAGACCTTTTAATGTAATTTCGTTATGAAGTAATTTTTGATTCCTTAGCTGCAAATCAACACACTTTTTCTGAATCAGTTATTCAAGGAGAACTTTATATACTTTACTACGTATGGCTGCGTCGTATCCAACGTATAAGGTTTTTCGTGAAACCAGAACTTTGAAGAAATCTGAAAAAAAATGCGACATCTGGGTGTGTAATAATTATGAGTATGGAATCGAATGTAAAGTCAACAAAGTTTTTGACAATGACATTATGAGTGCAGCTAATCAGGCTATTGGATACATAGAAGGACGACAAAAAGTTTGCTGTATGCTCGTCTTCAACTTTGTGTCATTTGACAGTAAGCATCATGAATATCAATTCACTTTTCCAAATGTTGTCAAGCCAAGAGACGAAATCTTCTTTGAAATGGTTCATATATTATATTCTCAAGCAACTCGAAGTGCAAAAGTCCTTCGCAATTGTATGGTCGAGGAAATTTCTTTTGCAAGTAATTAAACAACATACCCACAATGCTAGTTTGGTACAAGGAAAGTATAATAACTATCATTGTATTCTAAATAAATCCTATATGTAAACGCAAGTTACAATTTATGCTTTAAAGTACAAAATAATGTAACACGAAAAATATTTCGCTATAGATTTGTTCGCTCATTTTATTTTTCCGATGCACAATCAATGACTAAAAAATTCAAGTAAAATTTTATTAAAATAATTTTTCAGATACGTTAACGAAAATGCGGGAGTACGCGGATCCTAGGACACTTAATGCGTGTCCCTGGGTCATATTACTTTGCTCCTATATTTCTACAGCTTTATCGCTAATATTGCTAAGTACGAAATTCTTACACCACCTATAAAAATAAATTTAGGTTATGAAAAAAAAACCATCACAATCGGTGTTGTGAAAAAAAATTTATTACGGTTATATAGCCATATAAAAATAATACAAAAAGTTCAGAACTATACACATAAAACAAATGGATAATCGAAACTTTTTATCAAGATTAATCGATGACTTACCCTTTTTTCCCTTGATTGCTCTTCACTTTAAAAGGACCTTTTCCACCTTGCCTTGTCTTTCATATTCTCATTCTCATATGTAACAATAAGAGGTTTCGCGATTTTTACTTGATTTTTAAAGGAAAAGTTGCAGAGATAGGATAGAGCTCCCCGACCTGAAAATTCCAGATTGATGTACCAGACAAAATTCGGGTCGATCAATTAAATTTAATATTAGAAAGCATTTATTCTACTATTTAATTGTTGAACTCAATATCAAAACCTTAAAAATTCACTACAAAAACTTTAAAAAAAAAAAAATTTTTTTTTTTTTATTTATCGATTTCCATGTAATCAATTCTCTCTTCATCTTTTTCATTACCTAAACATCCAATGACCCATTTCTTTGCTTCAATAGTAACATTACAACATAAAGCTCTCCCTATAATTTTTTCCATAAGGTTGTCATCAAATTCATCATCACAACAAATAATCATCTCAAACAACATTCTAATTATTTCCTGATATATTTCAGTTACATTATAATTCATTGTGTAAAGCACATCTAAATTATCGGTTAAAGAAGGATGGTAATTATACTGTATTTCTATTGGATGTGATATATTATTATTCATGACAGCTAAAGTCTTTAATTGAATTTCACATTTTTCAAGAAAGGGTATAATAATTGAGGCATGGTATGGTGATAAAACATTTTTTGAAGCAAAAGAAATTAATGTTAAGTAATGAAATACTCTAAGGATTGAATTTAAATAATTGAGTGCCCAAGGTAATGTTTCCTTTTTAACAAGGTTAATATCCTCTATTTTGAATATCATTGAAATTGAATAATAAATAAAAATGAAAATAACAAAAAAAAATAAAAAATAAATAATATATACTTACCTAATGATTTTAATAATCCAGTTAAAATACAAATAGATTGTTTAATTAAAACACCATTTGACCATTGTAAAGTAGAATTTTTACATCCTTGTAAAACTCTTAGCAAAATTCTAGGTCCAAATAATGATTGTTCAAATAATGATCGTGATGCTGATGAGAATGGAATTTGTTGTGAAATGCATAAATGATGCAACCACGTTAACAATCCTCTATTTTTTATCATATCTGTGATAACTTTCGGTATCGAGGCTGCCTGGAATAAGATCTAACGTAAAAAAAGAGAGAAATTTGTTAAGAAAACATACAATTTATACGTGATATACTAAAAATAATAGATTTCATAGGTACCTCAATAACAAGCTTGCGTGTTATATTGTCTGCTAATGGAGAATTATAATAGCAAGATATTATATCCCAAACATATCTTCTTTTAAATATCTTATAATCCTGCAAATAAAGTTAGAATTATCAAAAAAAAAAAAAAAATAAAATAAAATAAAAAAGAGACCAAAATATTTAAATTTACATCATGAGTTTTTAGTCCAGCAGATAAAAGCCTTAAAATCCAAACTCTTTCTTTTTGAAAATTCTCAGTAGAAGAATGAAATAAATTATAAAACATTGGTATGTCTTCTAAATCCAAAAATGGTCTTTGTAATAAAAATTTATTAATAATAGGATACATAAAGTGTCCAGGGTTTATGAATATACTTAGTGAATGTGCTATGAATATAGATATTATCGTTGGAATTCTTTGTATAACATCATCATCGTCATTATCACGATTCGTTATTGAATTCTTTAATGAATTTAAAAGTAAGAGTATTTGACTCTTTTCTCGAATATTTATATGCTATTAAAAAAAAAAAAAAAAAAAATGTGTGCTTGGAAGGTAATTTTAAAAGCAAGATTTCACGTTTTTTTTTTAAATACCTCTAATAAAACGTAAAATTCATCCAATAGATAATATGCAGCTTTTCGTACATTAGCAATCAGAGATGATGTGGCGACAACAATATAGCCCAAAGCATTAATTTCAATGAATTTTCTACAATCCAATAAATTACCATATGATAATAGATTTGCAAATAATGGTAAAAAGTAAGATGGATCATAAACAGGTGCTTCTCTCTCAAAAATTATATCATTGTTTTTATCAAATAATAAAAACTCTTTAAAGTTATTATAATTAATTTCCAATTCCTTATCGATTGGAAAACGTGTAAAGCTTCTCATCATAATCATTGGATCAATTAATTCCAATGTTTCAACTAAAATTCGTTGTCCCATAATCAAGCCTCTCTTATCTACTTGTTGTTTGTATGATGATGAACTCGTTCCCCATTTCATTGCAGAGGATACGATTGAAGATTTTGTAGTTTTTTCATATAAGATGAAAATATCTAATAATAATTGATCCGAGATTGACGTTGTTGCGTTGTAAATCGATAAAAGTGAACTCAAATATGATGATTTGCAACATTCTTTAGAGTTCATACGATATAAAGTGTTGAGCAAATGACATATTGTTAGTCTCCTTATAAATGTTGAAGAATCAATTGATTTATACGACAGTTCTGAAGGATTGGCCAAAATTTTAAATTGAGAGTTATTTATTATAGCTTCGATAACCCTATCCAATGAAGGGCCAAAAACCTCCTATAAGATTTAGGAAATTTTTATTAAAATTAACTATATTATCAATTTTGTTATTTTATTAACATACCTTTTTGTCGTAAGCATATGTGATTAATGTAATGATACAGTTTAATATTATTGGATCTTCAAATTTCTTTTCCATAAGCACAAAAATAAATTCACCAATAATATTTGCATCCAGATTCGAACATCGCGGTACAACTAATTTTATTAGCACATCTAATTTTAAAAAAATCTATATTAAATAAATATATATATAAAAACTCAAGATTTAATACATCAAATATTACTCACCAACTTTGCTAAAAACATTTTGTATAACCTTGATACTATATTTCTTATATTCATCTTTTTCGATAAATAACGTTGCATAATGTAAAAAATTCGAAATAAACTTCTTTAATTCATCATTATAATAATTGAAATTATCCAAAAGGTAACATTCAATTATATAAAGAAAATCCAAATTAAATGAATCTGAAGGTGAATTATTTTTGATATCATTATCTAACGTATCAAGAACTTGCTGTGAAGGACTTAAATTCAATAATGCACAAGTAACTAAAGCATAAACCGACGGCTTTTCTTGTGCCATTGATTTTGAGATACTATGAAAGAATTTCAAAGCAAACAAATCAGATATTTTCTTAATAGATTTCTTATCACTCTCTCTAGCAAATTTTGTCCAAGTCACTCGAGAATATTTAAAATCCATATGAATTGTAGAAATAATCTCTAACAATGAATTCACCAGAATTATCATATCCGGAATAGCAATTCTTTCTGATAAATTCTGATGATTTAAGATCCAATTAACAAATAACTTTCTAACTTCCGAGTTACATAACATGAAATATCCAATGATTTTAGCACGATTGTTATTTAAATTATCCAGAAAATATCGAGCTACTTCCACACATTTATTTGGTAAAGGATGAAAGTTTTGTCGTTCTGAGAAATATAACAAAGAATTGTTTTCTTTAGTTATTCCAGGGGGCAAATATTTCTCAATAATTTGTAAAATTATGGAATCCATCTCAATTTCATGGCATGAGAAAAATTCCATCAAAATTTCTTCACTAGTTTTTGTGATCAATAAAGCATGGGATAATTTGTTAATCAAATATGAAAGTAATTTTTTATAATGACCAATGAGATTAACATAATCATGTAATAAAGGATTGTAGAACTTAGATTCTAAAAGGCTCGAAAAAAGTTGAAATATTTCCGCTTCATTCCAAAAATTGTCAAACTTGTAACAAAGTATACACATCTATAAAAAATTAGCATACTAATTGTTAAAAATACAAAAGATTAAAATTACTAAGGATAATGAAGTTAGAATAGTCACAAAAGTCATTGATTACCTTATTGTATAATAACATGTTACCATCTCTATGCAAATTTTCTGAATTTGTCATACATAAGAGTCGATTAAATAACTTACTCTTGAATGGTAAAAGACGACGTAAAGCATCTACCCTACGTGTCTTCCATATTATATTCTCATTATCATTATTTGTAAAATAAATAACAAGTTCTGCAATAACTAAAATAAAAAAAATACGAATATCAATACATTGATTACATCTAAATATTATTTTTAACCAAATATAATGCTTACATTCGTCCAAAACAGAGTAATATTTTATAAAGTCTGAATCAAAATTTTGATCTTCAAGTACACTTATCAAGAAGAGAGTCGATAAATCTTCCAATCCTAATATCAAATTTATTATATCATCAAAAATCTTTGATGTGCCATCATCGTCTTCCGGTTCTTCAGTAACTCTTTCAATAATAATCTTTAAAAGATTGAAGCATGTTTGCAATCCTTGTATCAAATTATAGCAAGGAACAGATAAAAATGTCTTTGTAGCAAACAAAATCTGCCTCGTTGTGTGCAAAATATTCTGCAGAGGTATGGACCGTAAAGATTTATTTAGAAGAAACCCAATGTTTTTATCCATCAAATGGGAAGGAAATGAATTGTCAAAGAAAATAGAGAAAGGTGTCAAATCTAAAAACTCAATGAGTAAACTTATTTCACTAAAGATATCGAAATCAATAAATGTTAGGAGCCCATCTTTCTTATTAAAGTACAGAGCAGAAAATTATTTCTGTGGTTTACCTTTCTTCAACAGCGTTATGAGTCAAAGCACTATCCTTCTTTCCAAAAAAAGGTAACAAATAAGCATTAACAGCTTCTTTAATAACTCGAACATTGAACAAACTACCCGAACTTGGATATCGTTCATAAATATATTCCAAGATAGGTTCAAACTTTGCCCATCCTAAAACGTTTTTAATGTAACATAAAATCTCGGGTAAATTTCTTTCAAGAATTGGTACAGGTAACACATAAAGCATATCGAGAAATTCAGATCTTGCTTTGTATCTATCAGGATTTTTGTCTAATAAAAGAAATAAGTTGAGTTCGAATACTAAATTTAAAATAAAGTATCTCAATAATTCACATATCCTTTACCTTTCAAATTCTCTAAACAAACTTTCTCGGCTTTCATTAGATTTTGATTAAGATCTTCTTGTACCACCCCATTAATTATAACCGGGATGTCTATCATTGTATCAACACTAAGAGAACTTTCGGATGGATATTTATACAGACTTGAAATACGCTCCAAGCTTGAAAAGAATTCATTGACTTCCCAATTTCCTATATATTCAAGAAATTTGTTATTTTTAAATCTAAGATTTCTTTCCAATCGTTCAACATATTCATCTAGATAATATGTGAATAATTGTTTGGTATATAGTTTTTTGAATAATATATGTAAGAATGATGTGATGGCGACTTTATTCTCCGTAACACTCTCATAGCTTTTTACAAGTGTTACTAATAGTGGACTAAATGGATAAGAAGCATTTGAATATTTTGGACCATCTCGAGAAATCAAGAATTGCTGCACAAAAGCGTTCTCCTTCGTTATTCTAATATCCTCAAAATCTTCCATCTTTTCATTTATAACATTGATGACTTGACTTAAATCATCAATATATGGGCGAGGATTTTTAAGAAATGATACAAAACAATTGTCAAAAAATTTCAAAACAGTTGCTTGACCATTGAATTTTTCAAAGTTTGCATTTTCCGGAAAAATTCGAGGCAAAGAGTCCAGCCAAATCGAAACTTCATCTGGATCATGTTGGAAAGTTATAGAATTGGAGAGTAACCGCTCAAGTACACGTTGTGTAATGGAACGTATTTGTAAATATGGTGTGGTCAAAAACAATTTTAAAAGTTTTTGAAGATGATTGAATTCTAAAAGTGATATTGGCTTATTAGTTTCTCCCTTTTAAAAAAAAAGAATTATAATTTTGTAAAATTCACCTGAATTTATTGACCAATTAGATTCAGCAATCAACAACAATAATTCCATCATGTTTAATTGAAGTCCTACTTGTGATTCCTGAAAATCCATTGGAATCAAATTGTCGACGTCCAACTTTATTTCCATCATCATTTCAGGAAAAAAAAGATAATAAAACTTGATTGATTTTAAAATGCCTTCATGCATCAGATTATTCCTGATAAACTCATCATTATCTTCATTGCTCATCATATTAGATGAAAATCCCTTCTCCTTTTCCAAAATTTCGTAATAAAAGTTAAGAAGAATTTGAATATCAGGTATTCTATGCTTCATTTCTTCATATAATGAATCAATTGTCTGACTCCATATCGATGACGTCGCTTCTTTCTTGCTCAGTCCTCTCTGAATAATTTGAGCCTCACTAACTAAATTGTCTAAATAACTGATTGCCTTTTTAACCGAATGCACAACTGTGTTCAATTTTTGGAATGCCAAACACAAAACAATCATGGTCTTATATCTAATTAGTGAACTGGAATAGTTAAGACATTTAATCAAAGTATCTTGATCAAATATTCTTGGAAGTATATTGTCCAAGGTAACATTTAACTCTGGAGGATTTTCTGGGTAAATCTGAGTTCCGGGGATATAAAATGAAGGAACGGGAAGTGCTATTATCTTGTGAAGCAAAGTCACATTTGCCAACCACTTATATGAAAGTTTAGGTTCAAAAGAAATATTCGAAGTTTTCCAATATCTACGAAATAAATCGATCGAATTAAAGTATATTACATAATATAATGAATCAAATAGGATTGACTTACGGTTTAACCAATTCTGGGCAAGATTCCAAAATTTTCAACAAGAGTTCTTGTTGACGTAAATCTTGTGTCGGTTTTAATGATTTAATGAATTGCAATAATATTATGTTATGTACTTTCGTTTGCTTCTCATTTTCATGTTGATCTGTGTCACTTAAGGATATATTCATATAATTAAATGGATACCATCCTGCATCACGAAAGCAAATACCTACACCGGGTGTACAACAAATTGATAACAAAAATCGATGAACAATATTCGCTACAATTTTGTCAGGTTCGTGTTGTTCCGATTCACGTCTATTATAAAGATGTAAGAGCTACGGATTATAAGCATTTAATGAAAGTTTTAGAATTCTATAAACAAATAACTTTCAATAGCTTTACTTGATTCAAAAGCCAAGTGTTGTTGAAAAATGATAATATTGTCTTTCGGTTGATATCATTGTCAAGGATTATATGGTCGTAAACTTTTCTCAGCACTTCATCAACAAACTAATTAATCAAAGTAAGAATTAATTACTAAAAATATAAAGAGCTTCAAGTGTAAATTACTTACTTCATATGAGTCGTGCAATAATCCTTTAAATATCAAGCTTGCAAAATCTTTAATCTCCAGTACATTTGACTTGATTTTTGCATTTCCATGTACAAAGAATGATAAAATGAATCGAACATATAAAGTTCGAATGTCTAAAAGAAAGCAAATGAAAATTTTGAGTTTTACGTTAAATCAATTTATGTTAAGTTGATATTAAACTAACCATTTTGTGAGTGATTATTTTTCGAATTATCTTTTGATGTATTTCTTCGGATATTCAATAATCTTCCTAGTTCCTAAATAAATCCATCAATATAGCAAATCTAATTAAAAATGATAAATAATAAAATCAAAACATACCTTGAGATTAAGATTATAAGTAAATGATTCTAACAACTCTTTTGAGATTGAAGGATCATGGGAATTCATTATAATTAATAACTTTAAAGTATTCTGACATAGAGGTAATTTTTCAGAAGATAAATTATTCCTAATAACTCTCATGTAATTTCGTATGACATTACGAATGATAATTGTTCCAGTAGATTTTAAAGAAGGAGTGATTGTTGTAAATTTTATAATTTTTGAAAATAAGTCAGGAATTGATAGTTCTAGTCGTGTTAAATTATCCTTGAGAAAAGTAAATATAAATAAGTATCAATTTCTTTATAAAATAATTTCACAATAAACTTACATGCAACTGCGTATCCCATATTATAAACAATTCTTTACATTCAGGCGAAGTTTGTAAATATTCATAAGCTATTGATACATTTTGATCGTTGATTGAATCGATTTCTTTGATATTTTGATCTTTTGGGTAAATGAAGTGTTGTCTAAATCTATTAATTCCTAAAAGTACAAAAATTTGAGTTCAATGATTAAAATAAGTGAAATTCAACAGAAATGTATAATACCTTGGTATAAAATTTCGTAATTATTAGAATTCAAGAATTCTTGTAATTCCTCGAGAGATTTAAAAACTTCCCAATTAGCCATAGTCATAGTGAAGTGTAAAGAAAAATTTTTTTTTTTTGATAATCTGAACGATTAAATAAATTATTTGATCAACGCTTAATCGTGATTGGTTGGCTGGATCTTTTACCTTTTTCTCAGATATATTTAAAATTTATCTTACCTGTTTATATTTGCGGTAAAAAAGGTGCATTTTGGGCTTTGAGAGATTAGTTTGCACACGCCGAATATTCGCGCTCTTATTAACAGAGTATTAAAGTCTTATTAAAAACATAGGTTTTGCCATTTGCATCAACAATTCTGACAGAAATTTACAATTTTTAAGCGAGAAACGTTCGGAGACTCTGAACCCGAGTTTGGTGTATGAGGAATTACACTACACTTCAGTGAAGATTTCTCACCTTCGGAACTCCTGGAAATAAGTTTTTTTTTTCTTAAGGGTCTACTGAATCTCGAAGTGGAATTGATTATAAAAAAGTTTGAAAATAACCTCTCTAAATGTATCAAGTATTATATTTAAAAATGATGTTCCACTGTCAGATAAAAGTTCTCATGTCTACAAATAATTTCTTTGAAGATAAATTTAGCAACAGCGACTTGATATCATAATCTAGGAAATGACATGAGCCACATTTACCGATTTTCTGCCGTATTCATGTTTATGTTCTCATTATTGATAATGATTGATACATTGTAAATTTAATAAGGACATGAAAAATTTGAATTTCAGGAAAGAGTCTTTTAATACTCAAAGATTTCTCAAAAATGGTCATGAAAAGATTTATGTATCGCTACAGACTGCAAATGCTCCAAGGAAATGAGTTTGCAACTCCACTTATTATCCAGATTTGTGGATTAATCTCCGGTTAAAAGGAGAAAACCGCTTACTTTCGAACGATATGAAATTTCGGAATTAAATTAACAAATTTCGAAAAAAAAAAAACGCGAGTCGAGATTTGTTGATTATGTATAACATAATATTCGAAATCTTTTACTAACAATCTGATCAGTTTATTCAGTGATTGATGGGAAAATTCACAAGCAATATCACATGAAATATTAATATATGAGATTCAACAAATTGAAATAAATTTATTCATAATTAAGTTTTAGTCATTATTATCATGATAATCATCTTCCTGAGCTTTCGTTATAGCGGATTCATCCGTGGGTATAGCGGAATAATCGCCTTCCGGGTCAATTTCTTCTTGGACAGGTTCAACTTTCTTTGGATATTCACCTTCATAACCTTTCAAGGTTATTTTTCGATTCTGTGAATAAATTCTTATTCCGAGTGATAATTCCCATTCACATTTTTCGTGTTCTTCTTCCTCGTCATCAGAATTGTCATTTACATCTTGTCCAATTGCTAATTTTTTCACTCTTCTTTCCTTTCTCTTTTTTGAAGCATTATTCATTTTAATTAAACGAGGGTCCAACGCTTTCGCTCCTTCACCTTCACCACCTTCACCACCTTCATCACCTTCCTTATCTCCATCTCCTTCATTATCATCATTCACGTTTGCAAAGTAATTTTCAACTCGTGTGATATGTGGAATTATCTCATATGTTCCAGCAGGAAGGTTAATTTCTTGATTGATGCTACGTGATGCATAAGGATTCCCAATTTGACTACGTGATAAATAACTTTCGCTTCCTTGCTCATAAACTCTGAAGCTCAATAGATATCTGAATATGATAAAATATTTTAGCAAAGTTTTATCGGACGAATAATAATTTATTTAACATACATACTTATATTTTTGATCTTCTGTGAAATAACGATTATCGGGCTGTTGTAATACAATGACCAACTCCGATTCTTGAGGGATGGTCAAGATGAATTTTCCATCAGATTTAGGTAATACATTATATTTGATCCAGGTTGTGTAAACGGTCCAAGAACTATCAAAAAGTCGAACCTTGTCAATACAATTCCAATGATTTAAAAAGTCTTCATAAGACATCCAGAAAGCTCCATCATCACCAAATTGATGATTAAGAAGCGTCATACGTTCTGGTGACCATTCTTTACTACCATCACTCCAAGGACCTAAAAAAAAGGTTTTAAAAAAATATATCGCAAAATAATTGATTATAATTAATTAATTTTAAGATAATTACCGTTCCATTCACCAGTTCCATGAGGGTTACGAATTTCTACGAGTTTAGTTCCATTTTCAATTTCAATGGTACGAATAACGCTATATGCGTGATTACAATACAGGCCCTTGATCGATACAACTTCTTCTTCAGAGGGATCAAATGTGATATGGCTGACAGCGAAAAGAACTTTCTTGTTCACATGAACTAACTCTTCTCGCCAAAATTTTTCAGTATCAAGAATATCGTCAGTTCGTACAAATGTATAAACTCCTCCAGTCAAATCTTCAATGGCTATTAAATGTTTTAAAGAAATTAATATGGAAAATAAATTATTGTAAAGTACTGTATGATACTTGCCTTCACCTGTCCATCCGCCTTCAATACTTTCATAATCCCCATGTATTTTGGCGTAAGCCTTTTCAATTAATGGTAACCAGGTTTCGTTTTCACTTGAACATTTACTATATTAAATAAATAAATTAATAAATGCCATGTAAATATCAAAAAAAAAACAAGATGTTAAATTTAAAATTTACATACGAATAAGTAAGATCAAATTTCCCATTTTCATCTTTACCATAAGTACAAAGTTGGTCATCGACAACGGTTGAGATCCAATCTCCATCCTTGTATTAAATAAAGAGATTATAAATTTTAGAATAAAAATTTATTTCTTTCAAATAAACACTTTAATAAAATTATTAAAACAATTACCTTGAAGAAAATAAATCCATAAATACCAACTTCTTCATCACGTGCTACACAAATAGTTTCCAATAATCCAGGGATATTCGTGACAACACCTAAAGCAGCCACAAACCAACAATCACCAACAAAACCTTGTTTAATGTCATTAGGTTCGACACCATTGACGAAGAATTGAGGATTTTTGAATATCTTTGAGATCCTTTTAACATCAGAAGGTGGAAAATCAGTTTCACGTTTGCCATAAATGCAATCATTTTGACTTATCAAAAGATCAAATTCACGATCACGGAATTTACGGTTAAGATCGCGATGTTCTTTAGCGATCTGCGAAAGATTTAGTAGATATCATCAGTAAAAGGATTCAACATAATATAGTACATAAGTATTATCTTACCTTTTCAACTTTGTTCTTACAAATTTGAATAGCTTTTTTAAGATTAGAGGTAGCGGCACAAGAAATAGTATGATGCGAATCAATCAAACTTTTTCGTTCTTGTTTGAACCGATTATGTCTGTTTTTCTTAATCGAACTATTGTCTGCTGGGATCACGTGCTTTTTCTTTTCATTTTTTGTATAAATTACGGTGGGATCACGTGTTCCAGTACTTTTAGACATTACTGTTGTTCAGGTATGATTCGATGGTTTTGTGAAAAGTGAGGTGAAAATAGAAGGCTTCTTTACATGGCAAAGTGTTATTTATACATTTTTTGTCGCGAGATCCGAGAATTTTGAGAATTTTCGGAGTTATCGGAGTTCAGATTTAATTCCGACATGTACAACAGACTTAAAATAAAATTCTCACAAAAACAACTCACAACATCTAGCTTGTACTATCTTTCTATACTAGTTCCCAATTATATTATATCTAACGTTGATCAAATCACAAAGATTACTTGGCAGATGGAATTAAACGGAAAATTTATGGGTTTATATAGATTACCTATTTTGTAATTAATTAAATAAATAAAATAATTAAGTAATTAAAATTAAAAACATTAGATTTATAATAAATATATATAATTTTATAAATATAAATTTATCTATAATTTAATATTTAAAAGATTTATAATAAAATAATTAGTTAAAATTTTTGTTATCAAGAAATTTTATGATAAAATCTTTAATATATAAATTTTTATAGTTAGCTAATATAATTTTAATTAATTATTTAAGTATAATATCTATTTAAAAATCCATTTAGAAGTTAATGTTAAATCTAAATAACAATTACAATATTATCAAAATATTAATATTTAAAGAATGCTGATTTTTAATAGCATAAAAAAAAACTAAGTTATCTTAAGTAATTACTTACAGGGGGTATAAAAGTATTGGCCACTTTTGTAAAATGTTTCACAAAATAACTAACTTAATAATTCTTTATTTTTTTTTATTTTTATCAAACACATGTTAATATTTCGTTAGTCTTCCATTAGCCACAAGAACAGCTTGAACCTGACACAGCATTGACTTGATCAAATTACAGTAATATTCTACAGGTACCGCATCCCACTGTTCCAACTGCCTAACACTTGATGGCTGGAAATCTCATTGACAGATCTTGATCTCAATATATGACCATATATTTTCTATTGGGTTGATATTGGGGCTTTGGGCTGGCCAGGAAAGCATCTTAACATTTGAAGATGTGAGGAACGAATGTGCAACTCTTGCAATGTATACGGATGCATTGTCTTCTTAAAAAAAAACTTTTTTTTAACCTTTTTTGCATGAAACTTGACTGTAAGAATAGCAAAATTAGCCAAAAAGTCACAGTGTGTAATTCCAGTAATATGACCTTCTAAGGGGATCAAAGAACCCAAGCCAACCTAGGAGAAACATCCCCAGAACATGTGACCAAAGCTCTTTTAGACTGTGACTGCAATGCAGTCTTCATGAAACTCTTCAGAAGGTTCACATCACACTTGTCCAAAACCTGAAGTTCTAAATTATATGTAGGTACTCTCGTCTGATCAGACAACTCGTTTGAAATCTTCTACTATCCAATTTTCGTAAGTAAGGATCCACAAGTAATGTTTTTCTTTATTACTTTCAGAAATTAAAGAACTGAAACGAGAAATTTGGAAATGGAGATTTTCTTTGGCTAATTCATTTCGAATGATTTGTATAAAATGGATTTGTTTGTTTCGTTTATAAAATTTAAACGTATTTGAGAAAGGGTTTGACAACGGGTTTTTTTATTCCTAACCATCAAACTTTTGAGAGGTTTGCATTCAGTTTCGTTAAGAATTCGTGGTCGACCCAAACATTTCTTTGGAAGGCTTTTTAGCTCGTACAACTTCCAAACACGTTGAACAGAGGAACGAGAGCAATTTACGACTGCAGAAATCCTAGTATTTATGTGTCTTAATTTTTTAGCTATGATAATAGCTCTGTTTTGGTCCTCATTAAGTTCCTTTTCATGACATATCCTTGCAGTAAATTTTTTTTCACTAATAAAAAAGGTTTTTTTTCGTACGACCATATGACCAACTTTATGTTATACAATGGCGATTTCTTTATTTTGATCATTTACATAACAATCACGTGTAACTTAAAATAAAAAAAACTGCGGCTTAATTTGGAATGGGCGTGACAACACGCGCCTCACTTGTATCACGTTGGGTGGCCAATACTTTTTATACCCCCCTGTACATTATTTATAAAATAAATTATTTTACTGATTTAAAAGATTTTAATATTCAATTACAATTCGTAAAATATGGGGAACACAAAAAAATTAGTGTTGTTATTTATGTGATATTTATTTTACATTTCTATTTTACATAAATATTTCATACAACGATAACGTTAATTACAAATCTATATCCGGTAAACTAATTTTTTGAGTTTTATAATATTTATATAAATATTTCATATTTTGATAGGGTAGTAATTAACATATATATGTGTGCGACATAACTCATACTCTCATTTCAAATTACTAACTAATCCTTTTAACGCGAAACAAAAGGTAAATAGATTAATAATTAGTCTAAAATAAAGTAAATAAATAAAAATAAATCCGATTAATATGTATATATAGAAAGAAATCAAATAACCAAACCAAGCCAACTCTTTTTTTTTTTGTTTTTACATTATAAACAAGTTTCCGACTTATATGAATTAAAAATTAGTTTCAGGACATTTAACGTCAGGTATAGGAACAGAAATTTTTGGTTTGTAAATCCAATCAATGCCCCAGATAAATAATTCAACGTCAACTCTAAGTCTCAAAGGAGGAGCATTCGGTTCAGAATCAGGAATACAAGCGGCAACAAAATCCATTATAACAGGATCATTAACATCATCAGCTTTATAATTAACTGTGAGTGGAAATTCTAATGTATTAACAGACTTTGGTTGTAAAGTGTAATCAGGTTTGGAACCAGTAGCAATAGATTTATCGTTGTTAGCCGCTCTATCAAATACCTAAAGTTCGAAAAGAAAAAAATGTTTAATAAAAACAAAATTAATGATGATTCCCGACCCCCCCAAAAATATGGTTTAAAATAACCTCAACTTACCGCAACATCAATTTTATTGAATTTATATGGAACCCAATTTGCATAATTATCAATTTCAACAATTATATTAAAGCTCATATCAATGTAAGGAGGATTTGTACTGAGCGTTGGTTGTGTTACAGGTACAGCTTCTTTAACATCAACATTAGGTTTGCGAGGCCAAACAAAAAATGCAGTAATGCCCAAACCAATTAAGATCAATATAGTAAATAAGCAACAAATTGACCAAGAACAACATCCACTTTTTCGTTTTTTCTCAGGTCTAGCAAAGTCACTGGCAGTCAAAGATTGACGTGCATTTTTACCACCACCGGGGAAATCTCTATCAGTATATTCATTTTCATAATGGTTTGGGTATCCAGTAAGGGTATTATGACGGGTTGCTTCTTCATCATAATTTTGATCATCTTGACGATGATAATTATTGTATTGGGAAATAGTACCGTTATTCTGATTCTGTCCATGATAATTTTGATCTCCCGTACTACCCATATTGTATGTCTCCCTATCCACTAACGGAGTGGAAGTAAGTCTCGATTTACTTTCTCTATTTGTGTACGTAGCGTCCGTTGCATTTTTTGTTGCCGATTGATCATGATTGGAAAGTGATGAATTTATTGAAGCGGCATCATCAGCATTTCTGGTAGGATTAACACGAGGTGTCCCAACTGCGGTAACTAAACAACAAAAAAAAACCAACAAATTAATCGGATAATTCCCACGGTAAAATAGATTTTAGCAAGATACAGTACCTCCACCTAATGATCCTGTTGAATAATTTCCATTATCTATCTCCGTTAAATGTCTTTGATTTAATTCTGGTACTTTATGATTGGCTGGACTGGTCGAACTGGTTGGACTTGATGGGTTATTGTAATATTGGTTTTGATGATGATGATTATTATAAGCCATTTTGTTTTATTGAAAGAACTTTTAATAATACTTGATTTACTAAATAATTTAAACGATGGTTACACGACTTTAATATTTGTTAAAAAAGATAATATTTTTCATATTTAATTTCCCTCACCTCAAAAAATCGTTATGTTTCTAACAAATGAGATAATATATATTTTCTTTTTTACGAAGGAAAATGATAAAATTTTATTGGTAAAAAAAAAAAAAAAAAAATGATATATTTTCTTGTGGAAGAGAGAGAGAAAAAAGGATTATTTTTTTCCTACGTGGCTAAAGTGAATCGACTTGTATAAATATTCGAAATATCCGAGTACAAACCCTTGTTAATTTGTATTGTAACAAAAAGTCCAAGAATGTAAAAATTATAAAGGGTGAATAGGGGACAAGCAATATAAATAATAGCGGAATTATTTTTTAAAAATAGCCCAAATGCATCACTTTTATGTACTACAAGATGTTTTAGCCTGGTAAAGGTTTGGAAACATGCCAAGAATATAGTCATTTTTGTAATTTGTTACTATAATTAGATAAATTGCATTTATATAAAAGTCCTTAAATTGAATGATCAACTCACTATTTTTTGATGATAATCATACCAAGTAATTTGATATTACACAAAAGGATCGTAATGACCCGATTTGATGAATAGTAAAAAAAAAATGAAATATCACCACCAAGGTAATTTTTACAACGAATGATAAAGTTACTCCTTAACTTTATGTTTATATTAAACTTCGATTTTTTTTTTTTTTTAAAAAAAAAAGTTACGGGATATAGTCAAATTTGTATTCTATGAGCACTTAAATTAAAATATTGATGTACTAATTTTCAACTTTAATTGATTGAGAAATCATTATTTAGTCTTACTATTGAACCGTTTGAACACGTGAAATGACCCTGATTAGGGGACCCGTGCATTATGTTCACGTGATTAATTATAAAAAATTACGTAATTGCATTAGTGAAACTCATACAAAAGCCAACATTCAGCCGAAACCCCTTTTATTTATTTTGGGCAAATAGGCTTTTTAACCCGAAAATATATATTATACACGCAAATTTTATTAAAAGGGAAAGGATGTTCTTTCATTTTAACGTCAAACGACAAAATCTAAACAACGTTTTTCATCGTTTGATTGATACTAACCATTTGTCTCATGATCGGTCATGGGAAAATATATTTTCGGAACATGTATAACTTGGATTATATACGTGTATTGGACAAATTAGTAAAATTTGAGAGGTTACGCATTCATAAGTTACAAAATTAGTTTATGGTCATTGATAAAATAAGGATAAACCCATGCAGATCGATTTGGTAGAGTTCCACGAATTCCGCCAAAATTTCTTGTATAAACTTTTTGATTAAGTACGTTTTATTGTTGATTACCAGAAACATGCAAATGCCAATTAATAAACACCTGGATTTAACCTTTTATTTCGTAATTAAATAATTATGTACATATTTACACAATTTCATTCTCATTTATACAATTTAATCTAATTTATGATAAGCTTTGTTTGAAGTTACAAGAGGTTCAACATCGGTACCAGACCTTAATTGCTGCTTTATTTTTTTAATTACACGTGAAATTCCTATAAAAAAAAAAATTTAAATTTTTTGTCTTTTTTTTTTAAAAAAAAAAAAAAAAAACTTTGACTTACTTTGCTTTGAAACTTTCCCATCCCTTCGATGCAAGTCATCATTGGCATTAGTTATCACAGGAATATCTTTCATGTGTTTCCTGACATGGTTCAAAACAGAACTTTTTAATATGATCTTTGATCGCTTGGAAGGGGGGGCGACTAAGATTATATCGGGTTTGACGGATTTACAAATATTTACTAATGCTTCACGTACATCTCCTTTCGTAATAATCACATTGCTTGTAATCTATAAAAGAAAATCACGTTTTGTTTTAATTTGAACGACATTTGCATATAAATCCTTCCATCGCACGTTGACACAAAGCAACTTACATTACTTCGGGTTAATTCACAGGAAATAACCTTTAACATATTATTAGCACGTTCTTGCTCATTCTTAATGTAATTCTTATATTCATCGTCCAATGTATCAAAGTTAGAATTATTTGGATAATAACCCAGACCGAGCGTCCACATATCGGTTGTGGGGTAATATATTTTTGGCGTATTGATGACTGAAATTAAGTAAACGTGGTCCAAGTTGGGTCGAAGAATATTTGAAACTGCCCACTCATAAAGATGTTGAGAATTTGTTATTGAATTTGGATTGTAAGCTAAAAGAACTTTGCGACGATTATAATCAGCACCCAAGGGTTCCTTTTCTAACGACATGATTTGAAGGGAAGTTTATAAAAAAGATGCAATTGTATGAAACTAAAGATGAAGGAAAGATGAAGGAAAAATGTGAGAAAAAAAAAAGGATATTTATATCTATTTTCCGCACCCCTATAAATTAGGTTAGTACGTGAAAATTTTCTTCTACACGTGAAATTAGTTCGCAGGTTTGATTTTTATTAGAAAACAAGAGAATGAATATGCATAACACAAACAAAAAAACAAAACGTAATATGTCAACGACCTTAAAAGTGAATTAATTTATCTAGAAATATGAAAACAAAGAACTTTCGCGTATGTTGCATCTATTTTTAGCCGAAATCGGATTTTCAATTATTATCTATAATATATATAGAAATGCGTTTCCATACCCCGATAATTTTAGCAAACCTTGTGCGATTAATATATTTTCCCGTTAGGTAAGTGGTTGAATAAAAATAAAATTAAAATTATTTGCACAATGAAAAAAATTTTTACTATATTTTTTTACTATGAGCCCATGAACACTTGTAGATTTTTTTTATATGAAAACAGGTAATTTTGAATTCCTGCCGAATTTTTGCTGGTTTTTCCAATATATTTTCCGTTACAAAATTTGCGTTCATTCTTTTCGCGACATGTCCCCTCCATCTTTCGCGTTATTTCATAAATGAACGCTTTATCTTTCTTTGAATGGATTTTGAGACTCGGGTAATTCGGCGGACTTTGGCGGCGAGTATTTTTACCCTGTCACAAAACTTGAAACTATGAAATGATAAACGTTTTAAATTTCTAAATTTTTAAGAACCCGCTATTTGTAATTCGTTTTGTCATAAGTAAACGGTAAATCCATTAAAGGTTGGTATTACAATTTCATTGTAATGAACTAATAGTAAGAGATCATCGAAATCGGATTAGGTAATGTAGGTAAAGTTTTTCTTTTTTCGGTTATAGCATGAAATCATGCATTAATTAAAGTTTTTTTTTTCTCGTTTACTTCCTCCCATAAAATTCACATTTTTAAGAAACTTATTGTTAAAAAAAAATAAAATAAAATAAAATAAAAAAATGCATCTTTATCATCCATTGTCACATCATTATATCCTTGTTAAAGTGTTTGGATATTTAACAAATCAACGAGACATTTATAATTGTACACTAGTTAACACGCAATGGAATACTTCAGTGTCGCCATTCTTATATCGTGCACCAAAATTCACTAGTCGAGCAAAATTTTCGTCTTCATTAACAAAATATTTCCAAACCATAAAGAGTGCCAAAGATGAGCAGACGTTTCAACCATATCATGAAATGCTACGTGAATGGAATCTTAAATATGCTAAGGTAGCTTGTGATATAGCGGTATGTTGTCCAAATATTGAAAAACTTGGGTGTGTTGATGGAGGATTTCTTCTCGGTGATAATTTGAATAGAAAAAATTTATTAAAGGCTTGGACCAGATTGAAATCCATCACATTATATCATAATTGTGGAACAGACTTGATCCTTGAGGCCATTAGAATGAATTGCAGTCGTTTGGAAGAATTAATATTATGTAATTGTCCTGTAACTGATATTGGACTAATTGAAGTTTTCAAGACTATTAGAGGATTGAAATTATTGAGATTTAATCATTGTAATGAAATTTCAAATCAAAGTTTAATCATGATGTCGAAATATTGTAATTCGTTAGTTAGGTTGGATTTGATTAATTGTAATAGATTAAATGATAATGGAATACTAGCACTTGCAGATTCTTCTCATCTCGCGACTAATTTACGTTCGCTTTATCTTGAAGCTTTAAATATCGATCAAAATACTTTATTAATTCTAGCTAGAAATATTATGAATTTACGAGAATTATATTTGAGAACCTTAGTATCCTTCGGTGATGAAGTCATTACTGCTTTTAATTGTTTGGAACAATTAACGTTACACTGTCCTAGAATTAATGGTTGGAATATCAATGAAGCCATAAGAATAAGGGAATTGTCCCTGTTTATGACAAATATTAAATTGCAAGAATTGAACGCTATTTGCAAAACTTGTCACCACCTAGAAAAGTTTACTTTGGATGTTAAACAAATCCTCGCATTTTCTTTTTCCATGAATAAGGTAAGTTTTAACCAAAAGTTTTTGGAGGATTTTAAAATTGTTCTTGCTAATATTTTTTTTTTTTTTTTTTTTTTTTTTTAGGATATTATAAAACTACTTTCACAACTTAAACATCTTAGATCGTTAGCTTTATTTTGTGGTATAATTTTTACGAATTCCGAAATTTATGAATTAAAAACGAATTGCATCAAGTTGACACAAATCAATTGTTAATTATCTTTGATAGTACTAAAGTTGAATTGTTGTTTAATTAACAATAAAAGTTGTTACTTTTACTCAGAACTGGTCTTAAACCTTATAACATCGCTAACATCGTTTCATTGACTAAATTCGCGAAACGTAATTTTAGATCATATATCTCCGAGTATAATAATGCTCATGTATCACATGATCCTGTGACTTATTGTCTGGAAATGGAAACATGACCTAATCCGTTACGGAGGTTGGAGGTACAAATTGTTCATTCCTTCATTATTATTTGTTGCACATTGAGTTTCTCACGCATCGTGAGTTGACAGCTAGTAAAATGCATTTACTGAATTATACAATCAATTACCCCGAATTGATTAATTCATTATTTTTTACCATAATGGAAATTAAAGGAGTATCATTTAACTTATTGATGCAATGTAATTATTAAAAAATTTCCATATAAATTGATCCTTAAAAACTTTTCCCTGAACTTAGGTCTATAAAAAAAAAAATGTTTCAAATTCATTTATCTCAATCTATAGAATCGTTTGAAGTGACATGTGAAGAACTTGATACGTTATTGCTTTCTCGTTACCCATCATCGTCAACCGATGATCTCCCATCCACTTCCTCTTCCTCTTCCTCTCCCGCTTCTTTATCCTCGTCTCCAAATTCTTCATCCTTTCGTGCGTACAATTCACCAAAAATTTCGACAAGGGTAATAGATTTTTATAAAGAACAACACGAAAAGCAAACCGTATCCAGTGTAATTGAAAAACGAACAAAGTTTTCACCGCTTAACAATGCAAAATTGTGCGCTTGGGAAGCTTTGGAATTATTAAATACTTTGATTGACGACTCTGATCCTGATACGCAACTTTCCCAAATCGAACATTGTTTACAGACCGCCGAATCCCTAAGAAAGGATGGTCAACCTAGATGGTTAATTTTAACTGGTAAAGTTTCCCTGATGTTCGTGTCACCGTGAAACAATGTCACGTGATTAATATTTCTTTTTGATTTTAGGATTGATACACGATCTAGGTAAACTCTTGTTTTTCTATGGAGCCGAAGGACAATGGGATGTGGTTGGAGGTAATTTCATTGTTCCAAACATTTTTCCATGAAAAAAAAAATAGACAGTCTAACTTTATGTCATATGCCTTGCGTTCATAGACACATTTCCTGTTGGATGCAGATTCTCTCCATCGATAATTTTTCCAGAGTTCTTCAAGAATAATCCTGATTATACCAATCCGAAATATAACACATTATACGGGATATACGAACCAAATTGTGGCTTAGATAATGTGCTTATGTCTTATGGTCACGACGAATACATGTATCAAGTTGTAAAAGTAAGAATTTTAAATTCAGCGTTTTTTTTTTCGTTCATGGACTAAATAAATAAATGACCTCACGCGAATTAAAAAAAAAATAGAATTATTTACCAGCCGAAGCCAGTTATATAATTAGGTATCACTCATTTTACGCACAACATCGTGAAAATGCTTATACCCATTTGATGAATGAAACCGATCATGAAATGATGAAATGGGTTAAAATCTTTAACCCTTTTGACTTGTACTCGAAAAGTGATCAACCCCCTAACATTCATGAATTAAAACCTTACTACCTTGAATTGATTCGTGAATATTTCCCTGAAAAAATTTGTTGGTAAAATGATAATTGGGAAAAATAAAATAGAATATTTAATAAATCAAATCCGATTTAATATGTATTACATTTTAAGTTTTTTTTTTTTTTTTTTAATGATACCGTATTTATTTATTGAGTCTTCCGATTCTTCTTCAATCAATAAAATATGATAGGTTTGTCATCATTATTTATCAATTTATTCCAAGATATAACTAATTTGATAATGTTCACTTGTAGAAATTTCGTAATTTTCGGCAGTCATAATTTTTGTGAATCATTTTTGAAAGAAATTTCTTCATATATCTAACTAGATTCTCTTCTAGGCTCAATATTGACATAACGCGAATAGGTGACAAAACATTTTTTTTTTAAGTTACACCGTTTAGACAATTTCGAACATTCTGGAATAAACCACATTTTTCGTATTACTTGAGCTTACTAATTATTAATACGGTTATGTAAAGTTTAAAGTTTAAAATCAAATATAGTTTTAAGCAACACAGTACTACTGTCAACCTCTCATTCTCTCATTCCCTAACGACATTGACGAACTGAACGACCTTGATACTAATGATAAAAAGTCATATATCTCAGAACCTATATTAAGCATAAATATTCCACTTAAAGAATATATTAATCAAAAGAAGGAACAATTGGCGGAAATATCTCAACGTATAGTCAAAGATCTAGAGAATAATGTAATGCACTTGTTAATTCCTTTTTTTTTCGGATTTGAAGTTGTAAACTAAAATGAATGTTAAATTTCCTAGATAGGACAACTAAAAGACTTACGTGAAATTGCTACTGATAAGAACTTAACTGTAAAAAAGTTGGCAATATTATCTCAGTTTGTGGTATAAAGATATAATACCCGGGGTATCGGATACGACAATTGACTGACAAAGAAAGACCGGAACAGGTGGAACAAAGACCGCATTTTTAACGATCCTCAAAGTGCAAATAAAAATCAAGGAGATATATGACGTCTCAACTGATATACAAGGAATCTTCAGAAACAATCAGATACAACCTGCGCAAAAGGCCAAGTTCTTCTATGTCAGAGTCAGTTCAGAGAAACGAAGGGGATTTATTGCCCTTCTAGAACGAATACACGCAGGAGGAATCGAAGAAGTGGTGGTTACCTGAAGGGTATGAGTTTAATTATTTATTTGCTTTGATTATTGATTTTTTATTTTACTAACTTTTTTATTAGGACCGATTGTGCCATTTCGGATTCGAACTTGTGGAATGGATCTTTGAAAAGAATGGGACTCAGCTCATGGTACTCAGTACGGATATCAGTGCCAAAAGTAGTGAAGCTGGAGAACTTGCAATCGTCACAGTGTTTGTGGCGCGACATAATGGACTACGTTCTACCGCAAATTGTAGAAAAAGAAAAGATGTCACCCAAGAAGAAAAAAATGAAGAAACTTCCAGCAGGCAAAGTACAATGGATTTGCATTTATCCCAACCAGCAGGAGCGGCTAAAACTCAGAAGATGGATGGGAACAGCACGATGGACATACAATCAGTGTCTTATCGCGATTGAAAAAGAAGGTATCAAACGAGAAAAGAAGGATCTATGTGCACTATGTTTAAACGCTAAAAACTTCAATGATATCAAACTCAAATGGATTCTCGAAACTCCTTATGACATTCGTGATGAAGCAATGAATGACTTGCTTAAAGGATTTTCTTCCAATTTTGCTGCTAATCATAAAAATTTCAAGATGAAGTTCCGTTCCAAAAAGGATTCTCAACAGTCTATCGCAATCTTATCAAAGCATTGGGGTAAATCTCGTGGTGAATATTCATTCCTTCCTAAAATCAAGTCATCAGAATCTCTTCCAAAAAAACTTGAATATGATAGCCGTCTTGTTATGAATCGGCTTGGTGAATATTATCTTTGTATACCTAGACCACTTGAAATGCGAGCTGAAAACCAAGGTCCTATATTTCAAAAGGTTTTTATCTATTTTTATTATTTATATTTATATCTAAATTAAAATATCAATTAATCATATATTTAATAATTTAATAGGAAGGATCAGGTGTGATTTCTCTGCATCCAGGCGTGCGTATATTTATGACAGGCTATGATCCAAGTGGAATGGCTATTGAATGGGGCAAAAACGATGTTGGCCGAGTTTACAGATTAAGTCATGCATATGACAAACTCCAAAGCAAGCGTAACCAAATTCATGGAAAAAAAAATAAGCGAAAGCATAATAGGTAAAATTTATTAATCAATTAATTATAATATTTTTTATAATTTAATATATTTACTACTTTTAATTGTAGATTACGTCGTGTTATGTTACGAATTTACAAGAAAATCCGCTGTCTTGTGAATGATTGTCATTATAAGCTGGCTAAATGGCTTTGTGAAAACTATCGTATAATACTACTACCTGAATTTCACACCCAAGAAATGGTCCAACGCGAACAACAACGTATTGGTTTCAAGACTGCTCGAGTCATGTGTACATGGTCACATTATTGCTTCCGACAGCATTTGGTTCATAAATCACGTGAATATCTATGGTGTCAAATTGTAATTTGTACAGAAGAATACACAAGCAAAACTTGCGGATTCTGTGGCTATATTCATAAAAAATTAGGTGGATCTAAGGAATTTTGCTATCCCTGATGTAAAATAAATCTTAATAGAGACATAAATGGTGCTTATAATATTCTCTTAAAATATCTTATCCTTACAAAAAAGGAAAAGGAGTCAGCTTAGGCTGACGTGGAAGCCTATTCCCTTACAAGACTTGTTATTGCCAATTTAAACTTTGCTTAATGTGGGTTTTGTTAGTAATGATAGGTTTTAATGTAGGCGTTAATACGTTATCATAAATCATTGAATTTTCCAATATGGCTAATTGAGTTAAAGGAATTCTTAAATTGTCAAAAAAAAACTCAAAATCTTTAATGGTCATCATAAAATCTATGCTAAGTTATCGGTATGGATTTTGCAAACTGCATGATCAAAGAGGTGGTAAGTTTTAGCACAGCATTATGAATTATGGTTAACGTAAAGTGCTCCAATCTTGTAAAAGAATTCGAAGTTCTCCTTGATAAATCTTTAGTGATACCTTCAAGTATCTCTCTCGTTACGTGTCCTAACCAAAGCATTTCAGATTTGGATTACAAATTCTCAGAAACAATCCGATTGCGAAACATAACTTGAACAATAACCATCACAGTAAAGGTTCCTGATGCTTTCAATTCTAAATCTGGGATACTTTAAATTAAATAATGAATCATTGTCGATTCTACCCATTTTCCAAAATTGTAAGGTTAATTTTGTAAAATAATTAATAATTGTTGACAATCCGACCCTATAAGAAATTTACATACATTAATTATACGTTTTATATACGTTTATAATACGTTTTTATGAATTACGTATTATAATTCCATATATTTTATAAGGAATTATTTTTAGTGAATTTTTAATTTAATAAATATATACG
>CAJVPQ010000506.1:0-26763 GCA_910591825.1 Funneliformis caledonium
TAATTTTGAATATGAGCAATTTAAAAAAAGGTAAATGGCTAAAAAAGAAAATTGAGAAGCAGAAATGATTCTTAAAAAGGAAGAATTGGAAATTGAACGAATTAAAGCTAATACATTACAGAAAAAGATGAAATTTGATATAAAGCAATTATGAATGCAATTTGAACTTAGAATGAAGAAATTGGATTTAAAAATAATGCAATTTAAACGGTCTTCAGAATAATAATTTAGTAATAATAATTGATAACAGTAATAATAGTAATAGTAATTGTAATAATAATAGTAATAATATTTTAATAAAATTTTGTATTATTTATCTAGTAAATTATAAATTTTAAGTTAAATAAATGATTACGCGTCAGGCATTCATATAAATTTAGTTAAGAATCATTTAAATTATTATTCTATTTTAACAATTCAATTTAAAAGTTCAATTTTAAAGTTAAAGTAATATTCAAATTTAATGTTAAAATAGTGTTTAATTTTAAAGATTATTAAATATTCAATTTTAAAGTTGGATAAGTATTAGTTTTTAAAGTTGAATAAGTGTTCGATTTTAAAGTTTATTAAGTGTTCAATTTTAAAGTTTATTAAGTGTTTTATTGTAATGTTAAAATTGTGTTTGATTTTAAAGTTAGATTAGTGTTTGATTTTAAAGTTAGATTAGTGTTTGATATTAAAGTTGGATTAGTATTCAATTTTAACGTTAGAATTGTGTTTGATATTAATGTTAGAATTGTGTTTGATTTTAACGTTCAATTACTGTTCGATTTTAAAGTTTATTAAGTGTTCGATTTTAATATTAGAATTGTGTTTGATTTTAAAGTTGGATTAGTGTTCGATATTAAAGTTAGATAAGTATTCGATATTAAAATTAGATTAGTGTTCAATATTAAAGTTAGATTAATGTTCGATTTTAAAGTTTAATAAGTGTTCGATTTTAAAGTTAAATAAGTATTTAATTTTAAATTTGGATAAGTATTAGATTTTAAAGTTGGATATGTGAATATTTATCAATTTGATAAAAATTTATTAGAGAATTGTTTTATTAAAAATGAAAAAATTTATGAAAAATATTGTCATAAAATTCAATCCCTTTTAGCCTGTCCAGCTCTTTTTAATATATCATCATTGTCTCTTGTATAAGTTAAAATATCATCATCATTTTCAATATTTGTATTATCTATATCATTAATGTCTCAAATATCCTTATTAATTTCCAAGAAATTATGTAAAATTATTGCATATATATAAATAAAATTCCTATTTTAACTGTTTTAATATCAAGATTCCTTAATATTTCAAATTTTGCTTTTAATCTTCCAAAAGCATTTTCTACTACAACTCGATGAGATGAATGAAATTGGTTAAAATCTTTTTGTTTTTGAGAATTTGGATCTTTAAAAGGTAAAATTAAAAAAGGTGAAATAGGATAAGCTGAATTTCCCAAAAGATGATCATTTTCTTGAATAAGATTAGAATAATTTTTATAAAACGAAGAATTTCTAAAACCCTAGTATCATATATAGAATCAGGCCAGCCTACATCATAATTAATAAAAATTCCCCTATCATTTACAATACCTTGACAATGAATAGCATATTGCTTTTTTCTAGTAAAATAAACTTCTGGATCTTTGCTTGGTGCATTTTTCATAATAATATGTGTTCCATCTACTACACCAATTACATTTTTTAATCCTCCTAAATTTTTAAACCCTTTGTGAACTTTTTTACGCTCTCTTGAAGTAGGCCATTTAATAAAGTTTTTTTTTGTGTCATACAGTCAACTCTTAATAAAGCGAACTCTTGATATCACGAATTTTTTGAACAAATATAATAAAAATACTCTTGTTATAGCGAATTGGCCAATCAAATCTCTTAAAATCTTCACTATAGCCTTATAGCGAAATTGAGGTCTAGGACATAGAGTTCGTTATAACAAGAGTTGACTGTAATTGCTTGAATAATTCATTTGGTATAAAGAATTACTGTTTCTTCTCCTATTCCAAAGCGCGAACAAACTCCAAATAAACTTCCAGTAGAACCAAGTCTACAAAGAAACACAGCTAATTGAAGCTCAACACAAACTTGCGGTTTTGTTCCTTGCGATAAAATACAGGATGGGAACGTATTAGATTAGCTAAGTGTTGAAAATTGTAGGGACAACATTCTCAAGAGTTTTTTAAATCGATTAGGGTCATATAAAGGAAGAACTTCTTGCCACCAATGTTTGGATTTTGCTACATGATATATATGTGGCTTTCTTCTTCCTCACTCAAATTTTCCTTCTCCTCCTCTTCATCACCTAAAAGAATAGGATATTATAATATAATCGTCGTTTCATATTATAAAACGAAGCCAATCATATTTAACAACATCGATCCGATCAATCAAATATATGCTCAATTGTAACAATGCTTCTGATTGGCTATTTATTTTTTTGGTCGTCTAGAATTGAACAGGGCTAAATTTTATAAATAAAATTATTTATATGTACGAAAACTAACCCGTAACATAGTTCCGAATTCGGAAATGCACATCAAATTTTAAGGAATCTGGACTTGTCATTAGACTTTACTAAAAAGAAAAGATTTATTTTTTTTAAATGAAAATAATGAGGTAACTTTGTTAGGAAAAAAAATTTTTTGATGTTTTCACATGCGTTACGTTTTGATGCGCCTAACCAATTAGATTCATGCACAAACATCTTTCGATTTCCCAAAATAAAAAAGGTGGGAAAAATAATCAAGGGCGATCATTCGAACAATGAGATTTTATCGGAAGTTTTCGTTGGGCATTCACGCCCAAATGATGTGAATAATTATGAAAATAGATGATTTTTTGTATATATAGTTGATTTGAATAAAAAATAATTCAAAAAAAAAAAAAAAAAATCAACCAACCTTCCTTCCAATAAACGAATATTATCGTTGCAAAATGACGACAATTCTTAAGAACGCGAATGATCATTATTCAAACGAATCACATCCGACAGCTAATCCAGGTCCATTAGGTAAAATTAAAAAATTTATAAAAATTATTTTATATATTTTTTTTCTTATTTAAAAAAATAACAATATTTACTGTAATATTAGCTCTAAGTGCATTTGCGATGAATACATTTGTATACTCGTTATATCTGGCCCAAGCTGCCGGAGTAAAAAATTCATCAGTCGGCTTAGGTTTAGCTTTGTTTTATGGTGGCGTAATTCAAGTCCTTGCTGGTATGTGGGAAATGAAACAAGGGGATACTTTTCATGGCACAGTATTTAGTTCTTATGGTAAGTTTTCCTACACGCAAAGTTATTTGTCTTGAGTGAAATATGCTAAAGGGATTTTTGTCGTTCGCTTTTAGGCGGATTTTGGATATCTTTTGGATTTATCAATTTTGAAGGATCCGGTATAATAAATAATTACAAAGGAGATACTGAAATGTTTAGTAATGCTCTCGGGGTCTATCTTGTAGGTTGGACAATATGTACGTATTATATACACAAAAATGGTTCGTTAAAATGAAAATTTATTTTTAACCCGAGATTTTTTTTTTCCCTCTCAATATTAGTTACCTTTTTCATGTGGCTTTGTGTCCTACGAACAAATTGGTGTATAATTACTGCTTTATTTTTATTATTCATCACTTACGTACTTCTCACTATTGGCGCTTTTACTGGAAATGACACCTTTGATCGTATCGGTGGTGTAATTGGAGGTAATTATAATTGAAAATTTTATTTTTTTTTTTATAACATTTTATAATAATACCGTGTTTCCCTTTTTTTTTTTTTAAAAAAAAAAAAAATCATTTAGTTGTGGTTGCTTTTATTGCTTGGTATATGGCTCTCGCGCAACTAATGAACAAAGAAATGACTTATTTCACCCTATCGCTTTTCCCAAGATTTCCTCCTATTCAAAACGAGGATGCTACGGTATAAACGGGATAATTAATTTTTACTTTTACTTCAAATCTTTAATAATAAACCTTTTCGAGAAAAGAAGTTATTATTACTGCCATTAAATAGAATTTCATAAAGAGTGAGATATAGACTTTCTTAATAATAGAAGTTTGAATTTTTCATTATGTAATCTAAGAATCTACCATATTTAGTACGTACTATACGTGCTGATTACTGCATAAAAGTTCATATGCTAAAATTAGGATTTTGAATCTAATACTAAAATGCAATAAAAATCGTTAAAAAAATTTCCCAGAACCAACAATCTTCCCATATGTGGAAAGTATGACAAATGTCATGTAAAACGTCCTCGTCACTTTCAAAAATTCCTTTAAATCCTAAGCCTTAATCTCTCATCAAAAGAAATAACTGAACACACGATTCACACACATAATTTTTTTTGTTAATATAACTTTAGAAATGGGAGGAAGTGTATGCATTTAACCTTTTATTATTATTATTATTATTATTATTATTATTTGATATATCTACATATACTATGTATTTTCGATAACAGACTTATACATTCGAGGTCGACCCAATGACTTGCTCAGGCTGTACAAAAGCTGTTGAAAAAGCATTAAAGAACCTCGGAGGTATACTTAAATTTATACATCATTTTTTTTTTTTTTTTTGCTGTTGAATTAATTGACTTTTACATTTTCTTAAAAACAAAAAATTTGTAAAGGTGTGGATTCAATTAGTTTCAATCTTGAAAAAAAGATCGTAACCGTTGAAACCGAAAGATCTCCTAATGAAATTATCGAAGCAATCAGCAAAACAGGGAAAACAGCCGTTACAAAATCTTAAATTTTGCTAAAATCTTATTTAATTTCCATTTAACTTCTATATATTTTTTTTATTAAACATATATAATTTTTTGTCCAAGGAATGATTAAAAAAATCATTTTTATTAGTAAATATTTTTTAACTCGAACAAACTTCAATTAAATTCGGTTTTTAAAAATGAATGTATTGTAATAAAAAAAAAAAAAATTCGAATTCCTCAAAGAAATAAGATAAAAATTTACGTGTAAAACCCGTTATTCGGTTATTGGCAATATCTCATAAAACAGAGCGGTTTCAGTACTTGATCCTTCCCAACCTCTATTACCAGAAGTTGTTATCATATAACGACAATTGCGATCAATCACTAAAATTAGAAATGAAACAACAAATAAAAAATTATTGTTGTTAAGGAGAATTATTGTAATAAAAAATCGTGGAATTTTTTTTTTTTTTTTTTTTTTTATAGAAAAAAAGGATACATATTTGCGAAATTGTTCCACCATGATGTCCGGGAACAATTAAAAATGGTACAGCCAATTTGTAAGATTCGGATTCATCTGGAGCAACATTCCATAATCTTATATTATCTGTTGATGCACTATAAATCAAAGTAGGAAAATGATCAATATGTTAAATCATCGTGGTTTATGTCTCTTGTCATTATTGCACTCTCAAAGATTTACCAAACTATATGTCTTCCATTTGGCATACTTGCTACATAAGACACTGGACCAGACCCACTTGGCATCTTAAGCGTTTGAATACATTTTCCCGATAAGAAATCCCATTCGTCAACTAGACATAATTTAGAAATTAATTTTTGATACTAATTATCATCCAAATATATATATACACATATATGCACTCACCGGTACCATTACGTCGACCACAATAAATTTTAGATCCATTAGCGCTCCAGCATGCCTAAATTTTTTTTAAGAGTTTTTTTAAAAAAATAAAGATTATTTAAACATTATACGTTAAGATCTTTACAACTCTCGGACACCATAATAATCAAGTCACGTGAATATAATATAATATCATATATTTGATCTGTAAGTAACACAATAGACCCTAACCTCAAGTGAATTTTTCCTTTGAAGTCAAGGTCACGTGACTTAATTATTTGTGGCCAAGATTAAAAAAGAAATTAAATTAATTACATACCGATAAACACCATGGAGGGGTTCTCTCGGGAGGTGTCATTTTTCTCGGTATCGAATTCTTTGCTCTTTTATCCCATACAAAACAATTCCCATCAATACTAGTGGTTAGTAATACATCGTTCGACTGCGTCAACATATCTTCAGGTGCATCGAAAAGTGGATCAAATGATCCGGGAGAACTTTGTCCTGATGTACAAGAAGATGTGGTGGTAACTGGGCGAAATGATATGGAACTAATTTGTGAACCATGGCCTGAAAACTCGCGTACAACTTGACCAGTATTAAGATCCCAATGCTGTATAAAAAATAAATAAATAAATAAATAAAATAAAATAAAAAGTAAAACGATCTCACTTACCAGTACCGTTTTATCCCAAGAACCACTCACGCATCCAGTTTCATCTTGTGTTATTTTTAATACTGAAACCGGAGCCTTATGTTGTCGTAAAACGTGATGGCATTTCCCTTCTTCATGTCTGACAGTGAATAAATTAATAGCGCCGCTCTGGATGCACACGTGTTATTTAAACTTTAATGACATAAACGAAGAAAGTAAAATATCCGTGACGAATTCAAACTGATGTATTGGGTGATTAAATGCCATCACAACTCTCGCAAGACTTGGATATATGTAATATGTGAACCTCGCATGATATATAAACTTACCTCCATTCCAGTTACAAGCCAAACAGCTTCAGATTGAACCGCCAAACTGTATACTGGCGACATTTTGAGTTCCTGAACCGGAGGTTCGGGTATAATTATTGGAGTTGCACCTTCTTCTGAAGGCCCATTTGTTTTTTCTAATGATATATTTTTATAATTAATAGTTGTTAGTAAAATCTATCAAAAATGAATAAGTTTCGCGACTTACCAGGTTTAGGGATCGAAGATGGCAAAGGTTGCTCTTCGTTCTCCCAGTATGAAACAATTACACCTGCCTATTCTTACATATTAAAAATGAGTAAACTTTTACATAAAGTGTTGATCATTTTATAATAGGATAATAATTACCTATCGCACCTTTTGAACGGATTCCACTTGGGCATGCTTTTGATTTTGCGTTAATAACGTTTTACCTCCCATTGAAGCGAAAAAATCGTATTTCCTCACAAAACCATCATCACCGCCTGTAAATATCCAACGCATATTTTTTGTCGCGTCAAGTGCGTAAATTTGACATGCTTGTATGGCCGCTACCTAACGTTTTAGAAATTTATTGAGTTTGTGCTTAATAAAACAAAGGTTATTAATAAACTTACGTAAGGCACAATATCATAGGTTTTGCAATCATCAGCGAATTGCTGAAGTGTGCGATTCGTGTGGGTAGCAGGTGTTTGTGCGGAGTTTGAATTTGGAAAATTAAAGGGGGCAACGTCCTCCAAGTCTAAATTTTCTATATTTAAATAACAAGGATATGTTAAATTACAAAACGCGTCAGTAAATTAGGAAACAATTTTTTTGAAAAATAAAAGTACCGTCAGAATATGGAGAACGATCGGGGGCTTCTGCGTCTGAACTTTGCTGAGAATCTCTAGAGTCAATATCATCTTCACTATCATTCTCCATTTTAACGTTATTATTTCTTTTAAAAGACGTGAAGTTTCTTAAACTTCAGAGAAATTTTGAAAATATATTGCTATATTGGGATAAGCACGGACCACAGTTAGTGTTGTACAAAAGAGTGAGGCTTTCTTAGAAATACCCGTGATTTCTTTGATTGTGGGTTTGTCTTTCTGCGGGGTCATGAATGGTCATATTTTTGGATATCATATTTTGTTTAAAAAAAAATTAGAACTCTAATCATTTAGACAATAAAGAGTTTTGAAATTTAATTATTATTAAAGTAATATTACTGGTGTTGGGTAGGGATTTCTAAAAAATATATCACGATACTCTTAAGTTTGAGAAGGAACTACTTTAAGCAAATGATTTATAAGGCTAGTTCAAGTGAGGAGGAGGATTAAAATCGCGGGTTTTTTTTTTTTTCTTCATCCAAATCATCAAAAAAAGCGTAACACCCTTTTGGAATAAATATTTAATTCGATGATCTTTTCTTTCTTAAGGATTCTGCGTATCGAGCCACTATTTTTCTTTCTCATTAGTTTCTTTTTCAATTTGTACTGTATTAGATTTGCTGATATCATTTTTGATTAATAACACAAATAGAGCAAGCAATATTGGTAAATTTATCAAGATTAGCATTAGGTAGGGCTCTTAAAAAGGAACAATTTTCGGTCTCGACCTTTTCTCGTTGAGAGGAAATATAATAAAATAAATAATAAACCTTATCTTTCTTTAAAGTTACACTTCGAAATAGTTTAACCGGTATCATTTTGATATTTTTCCGCAGATTTTAAAAACCAATACATTAAAAAAAAAAAAATGCTTTTCCCTTTAAGGACGACGCGTTTTGTGTCGAGATTACCTTTAACGTTTTCAATTATAAAATCATCTATTAAAATTAACAATGCAAAGTATTATACTAAGACCCCATTGATGAATAAAGGCAGATCTTCCAAGAATCCTTCAGTAAATTATGGAATTACTGCTTCAGTGACCGCATTCTTTCTTTTATGCGGTGGATTTCATTTTTATTACAATAATGAAAGTTTTCAAGTATGATATTTTTTTTTTTTTTTTTCATTTTTAATTGAACATTTAATATTGGAATTTTTTCTTTGTATTGATTGTTTAGCTTACCAGAAAAGTGGAATGCAACGCTTCGGTAACTTTTTTTTTTATATATATATATATATATATATATGATCATCATGTTTAGGAGAATTCCATTTATATATATATATTTTTAGAATATCGATATCAATGATCAGAACATACCTATACGCGATAGAATGGAAGAATACGTAAAAATTTTACAACGTCGTATCATTAAAGAAATCGAATTGGTTGATGGTAACAAATTCAAAATTGATCGTTGGGAAAGACCTCAAGGTGGTGAGGGAATTTCTTGTATCTTGCAAGATGGAAAAATTTTTGAAAAAGCCGGTGTAAATATTTCAATCGTTCATGGGAATTTACCTGAATCAGCAATACAGCAAATGAAATCTCGTAATAAAGACCTTGATCCGTCAAATGGACCTTATCCATTTTTCGTCGCAGGAATTTCAATAGTTATGCATCCACATAACCCTTATGCACCAACTATACATTTAAATTATAGATATTTTGAGATCAATAATGCAAATGGAACTAAATTATGGTGGTTCGGAGGTGGATCCGATTTAACACCTTCTTACCTTTTTGAGGAAGACGCAATTCACTTCCATAAAACATTAAAGGATGCATGTGATAAACATGATCCCTCATATTATCCTGAATTCAAGAAATGGTGTGATGAATACTTTTATTTAAAGCATCGTAATGAATCACGAGGGGTTGGTGGTATATTCTTTGATGATTTAGACAGAAAACCTCAAGAAGAAATATTTGCTTTTATAAAGCAATGTGGTGATGCTTTTCTCCCTTCTTATGTTCCGATCATTCAAAAGAGAAAAGATATGAAATTTGGTGAAGAGGAGAAACATTGGCAACAATTACGAAGAGGAAGATACGTTGAATTTAATCTTATATGGGATCGTGGAACAAAGTTTGGATTACAAACTCCGGGTGCAAGAATCGAAAGTATATTTATGTCATTACCTCTAACTGCAAGATGGGAATATATGCATAAACCCGAGAAAAATAGTCGTGAAGATAATTTGATGGAAGTGTTGAAAAATCCGCGTGATTGGGTAGCATAGTATATATACAAATCATTCAGGTTTTATGAAATAAAACTATTTGTTAATTGCTGTGAAGTCAAATATTTTTTACCTATGAATTTAAAATAAAATAATCGTTCTTCCCTGTGTCATGTTTTGCTGTGATCTCATATAATCAACGAAATTTTTTTATCAATAATTCACTCAATTTATATTTATCTAATTTATTAAAATGTCTTTAATTTTTTTTTAAGTTATTGGTAATCTATACAAAATTCTACCGATTCAATAATAAAAAAAATTTGTAAATAAATAAACAAACGAATAATAAAAAAATAAAAATAATAATTAAAACTTGTAAATAAATAAACTAATCAATCAATCAATCAGTCAGTCAATCAAATAAAATAGTTGTTTTATGATACAATCATTAAAGAAAAATAATAAAATCAAAAAAAAAAATGGCATATAAATTTCATTATGCCCAGACTGGTACACCAGACACTACTTCTTTTGGTTTAACTATTTGTCCAATTAAAGCTTGAGATATCAACTCATGTTCTTCTTGAATATGCTGTTTCTTGTTACCGGTTGCGGGAGATGCTGAAGGTAATCGAGTAGCAGGCTTAGCAGCTTGACCTAAATAAAATACATTTTTTTAAATTAATTCATTGTTGATCAACATAGAATAATTGGGCAAGAAAATCACAAGTTGATCATATGACCACATGGCATACGCACCCTCATGAGTTTTTGAATGGTTCATTAAAGTTCGAATTCTCGGTGCAACATATGTCCATGCACCTGAATTTAGTGGTTCTTCCTGTGCCCATATAAGTTGAGCATTAGGATATTTGTCAACATGTTCAGATAATAAATCGTACGGGAAAGGACATATTTGTTCCAGTCTAGAAATGGCAACGTGACTCATTTTATTTTGATCACGAGCTCTGAGAAGGGCATAATAAACTTGCCCGGAGCATAAAACGTGTCGTGTTATTTTTTCAGGTGATTCTAACGTTTCTGGGTGTGGATCGGGTATAACTCGTTTAAAGACACTATCTCCAGTCATGTCGACAAGAGAAGAACGTGCCATTGGATGACGAAGAAGACTCTTAGACGTAAAGACTATAAGCTAAATTCCATAATTATAAATTTTCGTTAAGGATGATGATATTTTTAAAGGTAATAAAATTTATTAAATTATTGGAAAAACTTACTGGCTTTCTAAAGTCACGATGAATTTGTCTTCTCAAAACGTGAAAATAATTTGCAGGTGTAGTAGCGTATACTACTTGCATGTTACAGTCCTGATGTTGGCGTGACATTTTCTCTGGAGAAGGATAAACGTATGGATGATCATCACATAATTGAAGGAAACGTTCAAGACGTCCGCTGGAATGTTCAGGACCTTGTCCGTCATACCCGTGTGGTAATAAAACAACCAACCCAGTACGCTGCAACCATTTCTTTTCACCGGCAGCGATAAATTGATCAATTATACATTGAGCATTATTTACAAAATCACCGAATTGAGCTTCCCATAAGATAAGAGAATTAGGATTGACTAGAGAATATCCAAGTTCGAATCCAAGGGTTCCGAATTCAGAAAGAGAAGAATTACAAACGATAAATGGAGCCTGACCAGGTCTTAAATCATTTAGTGGTATATACTGTGTCTCATTTACTTGATCATGAAGTACTGCATGACGTTGTGAGAAGGTCCCACGTTCAACATCTTGGCCTGATAAACGAATATGTTTGCCTTCAAGAAGTAATGAACCAAATGCAAGACCCTCGGCAGTAGGCCAGTCAACTCCTTGTCCTTCGTTGACAGCCTTAGAACGAGTTTTAAGGATTCTCGCTAAACCTGGATGTACGTTAAAACCTTTTGGATATGAACTGATAACTTCACCAACGTGTTGAAGTAATTCATCCGATGCACCAGTTGGATATGCAGGTGTAATCTCTTCGGCAAGCTCTTTGGGTGATTTGAAACCTTTAACAAAACAATTATGATTATTATGATTTGAAATCTTAGGATTATCTCATATAAAATAATTCATTGAAAACGAAAATAATTATTACCATTCCAAGAACTGGATAACCATTCACGACTTGTAGGTTTATAATCCTTGCTTTTATGGTAACTTTCTTCCAAAGTATCCCAAACCCATTTTTTATGCTTCTGAATATCTTCCATAGTGAATGTATCATCTTTCAATAACTTTTGAACATATTTATCAAGAATTGGTGTTTGCTTAGCTATTTGTTGGTACATTCTAGGTTGCGTGAAACTAGGTTGATCAACTTCGTTATGACCATATTTACGATAGCAAACCAAATCGATAACGACATCCTTTTTAAATGTTTGTCTCCACTCAGCGGCCACTTGACACACAAAATTCACTGCCTCAGCATCATCACCATTAACGTGGAAGATGGGTGCATTTACTACTTTAGCAATATCCGAGCAATACGGTGTTGAACGAGCAAATCGAGGATCTGTGGTGAAACCAATTTGATTGTTGACGACTATATGAACAGTGCCACCCGTTGTATAACTTGGCAAATCGTGAAAGCCCATTGTTTCATACACAACTCCTTGAGCCGCAAAAGCAGCATCTCCATGTAACAATAAAGCCATTGAACGATGGCGTTCTTTTTCATCATTCATATAATGTTGAAGTGCACGAGTCTTGCCAAGTACCACGGGATCGACCGCTTCTAAATGTGATGGATTAGCAGCCAAGGAAAGGTGTACACGTTTGCCAGAAGGAGTGGGTCGATCGTAGTTCATACCCAAATGGTATTTCACATCACCAGACCCTTCATCTGATGGTTCGACAGAACCGCTGAATTCACAAAAAATAGATTCATTTGGTTTACGAACCACATTGCTTAGTACATTAAGACGTCCACGATGCGCCATTCCTAATACAATTGACTCTATACCAAGATCAACCGATCGGTCAATCTAACGAAGAATAGTTAGCAAATTATTTTTATACCATAAAAAAAAAAAGAGTCCTTTCGCCTTGGGTTATATCTTACCAAAGCTTTCATTCCCGGAATCAAACTTTCACAGCCTTCCAAACCGAATCTCTTTTCATTTGGATATTTTGTGGAAATAAATCGTTCAAACGAATCGGACCATATTAATCGATCTAATATCATGCGTTTCTCTGCAATCGTGTAATCATATGGCTTTGGAATCTCTACTTTGGAGCGAATCCAATCGCATTGGACTCGATCGGGAATATGAATGTATTCGATACCGATAGTACCACCTATGGAATAATTTAAAAAGAAGGAATTAATTCGATAAATCTTAGTTACATTATATGATCTACGTCTTTTAAATATTCTGCACCCAAAGTTAAAGTTACCATCAAATTTACTTACTATATATCTTCTTACATATGTCCACTATTTCTCGAAGTGTCTTTTTTTTTCCAGTCGCAGCAAACTCGGGCAAGATACCAGGACCGAGTGAAAATTCTTTTTCTAAATCTTGTTCAGAAAATCCATAATGTTTCGGATCAAGTTCTTTTGGAACTGAACCGTCTAAATCTGCATTTAAAATTCCTAAAGGATCCAACTTTGCAATATGATGTCCACGAACTTGAAATGCTCTTACTAATAATTGGACTTTCATATGGTTATTAACATCATATGAACTGGAAGTATCTGTCGGTACTACTGTGGTAGCCGACCCAGTCAAAGGAACGATTGTTGGTGGAGGTTGGTAGGCTACTCTCGGATTTATACCAGACTGTATATTCTTAAAATACACCTGCCATGACAAATGAACTGAAGAAGGATCTTTTAGCCATGCTTCATACATTTCTTCAATGTAAGTTGCTGTATTTCCTTGAAGAAAGACATCGTTTGGAGAAACTGAAGGTTGCGGGTATATAGAATTTACAGCAGTAACTTTATTACGAATAGCACCAAGGGAAGAAACAACTGGATAGCGTAACTTTATGGAGGAAGCAACTCGAAGCTTTACCGCTTTTGACTTTAAAAGAGAATGGGTAGGTCTTAATGCACGAGACCAAATTGCTGAGGACATTTTTTACGAGCAAAAAAACCACAAAGTATTTTGATTTATATGATTTATTTATGTAGATTCTCATTATGTGCCACCCGGATCTTTTCGGAGAATAAAAAAAAAAGAAACTGTCAAATTAAGGATTTAACCCAAAGTGATCTAACCTCCAGATGGTAATATTAGTATCTATCTATAAATAAAATTCCTTATAAATCGTTATCAAAATCTCGGATGATTAACCGATTATTAACCTTAAATTATTTAGTTTTTATTGGTCAAAAACGTTCAGGCCCGGAACTCATATATGTCACAATGACTGGCTTTATTAAAAAAGTACCATACCATGTTTGTAATGAAAAGATTATATCATTTCACGGCACTAATACGATCATAAGAATTTTAAATGAAAACATATTAAAAATTAAAAATGTTTATAAAAATATTATTCTTCGATTATAATATGTTGTAATTCAGTTGAATTAAAAGATAAATTTCAAGTGAAAATAGAAGCGATCTTAGTACTTTGAGCAATTTCATTTATAGATTATAGATAACTTTCCAATTTTTCCCATTCTGATCTACTTAAGGAAACTTCCCCGTACTTTTTCTTAATTTCAGGAAGAATTCTCCTTAATTCATTCATTTCATCCTCTGAAAGTGATTTAGAGGAATTCTGAAGTTTGGTAAATAATGTACGTAGTATCTAAAAAGAAATGAAAAGGATCAATTAAAATTGGTTTCAAAGTACTGACCGATATGATTGTTTTATAAATTATTACCTTATCAGCTAAATCTTCATCATCACCATAAGTTCCTAACAGTTTAATCATTTGCATAGCCAATCCTTTTTCTTCTATTCTGGCGGCCACTGTAGTTGTATCTTGGAGAAGCAACGTATTAAATAAAAATACCACTTTACGAAGAATGGGAAGATCTATGAAAGAAATTTGGTTAAAACATTTTATCCTATGAATCACTTGATGATATATTACATACCATTAGATGTTTGCAGTAAAGATAATAATATTTCATAGCCTCCCTCCTTTTCAAATTGTTCTAATCCAGGTGGATAATGTTTGATAGCTCCTATAAATAAAAAAATTTTATTAATTGAGCAATTTACAAATAAGTGCTAAAAAAAAAAAAAAAGAATTCTAAAATTTACCGGAAATAGCATATAAAGCTTTGCTTCTAACTTCCTTATCTTCTTCTTGATTATTTAACAAGTTCAATATAAGTCTTATACCTCCTTTCTCTGCAAACTAAAACAATTTAATACTATGAATATTACTTAAAATATTTATTAAAAAGATCGGTTTAAAACTTACGGCTTTTTGTGCTTTAAGGTTATTTTGTACGGCAGTTCCGCATACCCATACAGCATGTACTCGAAGTGATGTCTCAGGAAATGAAAGAAACGATAAAATTTTTGGCCATAAATTCATATTTTCAATGTCTAAGAATTAATTAAATTAGTAATAGCAAATATGTAAGATATTTATTAATTATCGTACTAACCGTTAGCATTGTCTATCTGTTCCACTAGCTCCATAATTAAATATTAAAAAAAAAATTATGAGTATCTGTGATTTCAAAATAAAGGGTTAAAGAAAGTAATAACATACCATTTCCAGATTGTCAAGTGCAATTTCTCTATTCTCCAAAGTATCATTAGTATTGGATATAACCTCAATAGCCTCTGCATAAAACAAAAGTGAAAAAAAATATAATAAAATATTTATAATGCAATTATTTTATTATTATAATAACCTCGAATTTGAGTAGCGTCACTTTTTCCCAGAATTACATCAATAATTTCAGAATCCTAAAGAAAAAAATGTCGCGCGTATTTAATAATAAATAAGAAATAAAGACGAATAAAATAAAAAAAAATTACTATTTTTCTCTTTTCTGGATCATCCTGAGGCGGAGGTTGTGAGCTTCTGTTTAGATCACTATTTTCAACCGACCACTTTAGAAGTTTTTCCATTTTAAAACTTTCTAAGAAAAACAAATTTTGTTTGAAAACAACTAAAACAACTTAAAATTTAAGGTTTGTGAATTTGTGAAACTTCCAGTTCTGATTGATATTTGTCACGTAAAAACAATTTCTGTCGAACGCCTATATTAGGCCTGTTCATTTCCCGGTCGGTCGGTTTTTCGGTCAGTTTTGTCCTACCCAAATTTGACGAATAAAATCATCTTATTTAAGTTTGTAATTTGAGCTGCAACAGTTCGTAATTAAGTTCGAACTATGCATAAATAACGAATAATAATTCTTTTAAATTGTATAATGTTGAATGAGTACTAGTTTGTACAATTATCATGTCTTCTAATAAGCAAGAGTTACAAGAAGTATTAGAAAGTTGTATTATTGAGAAAATAATACGTGAATTAAATGAAGACGATTCCACAGATTCAGATGCAGATGATGATGACGAAATTTTTATTCTTGACTTACTAGCTTTAAATGAGGTTCGTTATATTGAACCGCACGTGTATAATGTATTTAAATCACAAAGTTGGTATCATAATATTCTACCTACTTATAATGATATAAGATTTAAAAAAATAATGAGAATGCTTCCTAAAAGTTTTGAATCTCTAGTTAATTTACTTAAAAATCATCCAATTTTTGAGTCCGGTAGTAATAAATTACAAGCTTCTACAGAATTTCAATTGGCTGTATTTTTGAGAAGATTGGGAACTAAAGAAGACATATTCGCAATATGTTCGCATTACAGAATAGCTGAGGGAACTGTAATTTTGTATTGTAAGCGTGTAATGAAAGCAATTATTTTCAATAAAGAAAGTATATTAAGTAGCCAACAACAGATCAAGCAAGAAACTTTGTACATAAGGGTTTAAAGCAATTGGTGGTATTGAAGAAATTATTGGGCAATAGATAGCACCCATTTTATTCTTCAAAATGTTTCACAAAAAGATAAAGAATTTTACTTTACAAGAAAAAAGAGATATGCTTTACATTGTCAAGGAATAGTCGATTTTAGAGGTATTTTCATCAGTTATGATGTTGGTTAGCCTGGTAGTGTCCATAATGCAAAAGTATATCGTCATTCTTCTTTTTATTTAAATAAATCTTCTTTTATTAAAAATAATGATTTTTTAATTGGTGATAGTGCATACCCTTTGTCACCATTCTTAATAAAACCTTACAGTAGACCTAATAATGAACAGAAAAGATTTAACGAAATTTTTTCATCACATCATATTGTAGTAAAACATTCATTTGGCAGATTAAAAAATAGATTTATGGGAGTAAGAGAAATATTTGTTAAAAAAATTTCAATTGCAATCAATTTAATTGATTGTGTTATTATTTTACACAATTATTTGGAATTAGTTAATGATATATGGGAAGAACAAAATGATGATAACTTTACTGATGATAGTGAATTAAATAATTATAATGATGATCATGATGAATTAAAAAGAGCTGGAGAAGTAAAATGAGAATGGGTTATGAGAAAATTATTTACATCATTAGAATAATAAGCAATTATCAATAAATATAAAGAAAATTTAAGTTTTATCATTATTTCTTATTATTATTATTATTTATTATTATTACTATTATTATTAACTATTATTACTAACTATTATTACTAACTATTATTATTGTTTATTACATTGCTTTAACTGTAAATCTAATTTTTTCATTGTTAATTCATGCAGCATCTTTGATTGTTCCCGCTCATATTCCCATTTTTGCTTCTCAACTTCCAACTTTTGTGATTGAAGTTTGAAATCATTATTCATTCTTTCTCGTTCTAATTCTAATCTTTGTTCAGAGATTTTAATTTTTGTTTCACTGATGTTATTCATAACCTCAAACCAAGATTCAATATTATTTTTCTTTTTTTTAATTACCTTTCTATTATCTTTCTCACCCTTCATATTTTGATTATTATCCATTTCATCACTGATATAACCTGATTTTTCATTTGAAAGATATGAAGGTGAAACATTTTCGTGACATCTGAAAATTTTATCCATAATATCCATCCATTTTGGTCAAGGTTTTTAGACATAATGTATCAAAATTGTCCACTCTTCACGACTCGTCAAGTTAGTTTTATTATATTAAACCTTGCAGTAAGCTATACATTTTTTATTTTACTACATTTATTAATAATATTCTCTTTAGAATAAATGAATATCTTGTTCCTGATATTAAAAACTTATTTCATGATATGCATAGAAAAATGTATAGCTCAGAAACTCTCCATGACTTCTCCATGTCTACGAATATAAAAATTTTTTGCCCTCTATAACCAGTGTTATATGATCATTATTTATGCTTCTAGTATCACATCAAAAAAACAATCAACGGTTGGAAAAGATTATGGTAAATACACCATTAAAAAACACTTTTATCCTTGAAATTATCTGTTTATAAGGAAGTTTTTGTGGTAATGATGATAATAAATAGAAAACTAGTAAGATATCATGACCTTTAGGATGAATAATACAGAAAGTAGCATTTAATGAAGTAGCAGTGAATCTTGAACAAGGGATAACTAAATTAATTACGAATTAGGAGGAAAAATTAATCGTAGAAAAATTTATTGCAATATGCTTAAATAAATAATACAATTATCATTACATTTAATGATTGCTAATCTTGTAATATCATGATTAAATAAACTCTTTCTGTAACACGACCAAAATGTAATAATCATATAGTATACGGTTATGTAATTAAATAGGTTTTAAATAGGCCTGTTCATTTTCAGTCAGTCAGTTTTTTCGTTCAGTTTTTGTTAAATTTGGTTGGACTGATCTTTTTGTATAACGTGAACTAATTCTGAACTTTAAAAACAAAAAAATTGGTGTTTTTTTAGTTCAAAAAAAATAACGCATCACGTCAACCAACCAGAAGCGTGAGAAATAAAAATTTTCTCGTTAAAAATTGTCAAAATATCTTCTCGCCAAGTTGACGCTAATGGTTTTCAAGGTTCTCAAAGCTATAAAAATAACTAAAACTTACGAAAATACAGACCTTTAGCTCCAAAGTTACCATATACTCAAATGGTTGATAGCTCTTCTCGGCAATTTTTAAATTTCCAATTAACATCTAAGTCAGGTACTCAAGTATTAAAACCAAGTACTCCGATGGTAGCTGCTGATATAAACACTCGAGTAATAGAAAGGTCAAACATTATCGTTGATACTACTACAAGGGAAAGACCAAATGATTATGATTCATTATTGCATGAAACTAATGTTCTTCAGCCTAAGGAAAATACTGGTTTTTTGTTACATGATGTTAACTCTGAACTTGATCCCCGATATCAAGAGGATTTTGATCAAGAGAACTTAATGGTGAGGATAAAATCTCAGCTTTTATAATTAAGTATTTTGGTAACTGACTTTGAAATCAATTTAGGATTTGGAAAAAGTGAAGAAATTAAGACAAGAAAAGAAGAAGCGAAAAATTTCTGATGATCAACCTCAAACTATTGATAGATGGAGTGATGACGAAACATATAAACTATTGATTTATCTGGAAGATAATTTCAATAAATATCAGAAGGGAAAAAAATCTGAATTTTATGCTTTGGTTTCTAGAGATATTATTAAATCAAAAACTGCAGAAAGTATTAAAGGGCGATTAAATAGACTCTTGGAAAAGTATGGTAAAGTGAAGCAAGAAAACAATCAAAGTGGATCAGGACGAGTTGACTGGAAATGGATGGATATTATGAATAAAATTTTTGGATGTCGCAAAAATGTTTCACCTTCATATCTTTCAAATGAAAAATCAGGTTATATCAGTATCAGTGATGAAATGGATAATAATCAAAATATAAAGGATGAGAAAGATAATAGAAAGGTAATTAAAAAAAAGAAAAATAATATTGAATCTTGGTTTGAGGTTATGAATAACATCAGTGAAATAAAAATTAAAATCTCTGAATAAAGATTAGAATTAGAACGAGAAAGAATGAATAATGATTTCAAACTTCAATCACAAAAGTTAGAAGTTGAGAAGCAAAAATGGGAATATGAGCGGGAACAATCAAAAATGCTGCATGAATTAACAATGAAAAAATTAAATTTACAGTTAAAGCAATGTAATAAACAATAATAATAGTTAGTAATAATAGTTAGTAATAATAGTTAATAATAATAGTAATAATAATAAATAATAATAATAATAAGAAATAATGATAAAACTTAAATTTTCTTTATATTTATTGATAATTGCTTATTATTCTAATGATGTAAATAATTTTCTCATAACCCATTCTCATTTTACTTCTCCAGCTCTTTTTAATTCATCATGATCATCATTATAATTATTTAATTCACTATCATCAGTAAAGTTATCATCATTTTGTTCTTCCCATATATCATTAACTAATTCTAAATAATTGTGTAAAATAATAGCACAATCAATTAAATTGATTGCAGTTGAAATTTTTTTAACAGATATTTCTCTTACTCCTATAAATCTATTTTTTAATCTGCCAAATGAATGTTCTACTACAATACGATGTAATGAAAAAATTTGGTTAAATCTTTTCTGTTCATTATTAGGTCTACTGTAAGGTTTTATTAAAAATGGAGACAAAGGGTATGCACTATCGCCAATTAAAAAATCATTATTTTTAATAAAAGAAGATTTATTTAAATAAAAAGAAAAATAACGATATACTTTTGCATCATGGACACTACCAGGCTAACCAACATCATAACTGATGAAAATACCTCTAAAATCGACTATTCCTTGACAATATAAAGCATATCTCTTTTTTCTTATAAAGTAAAATTCTTTATCTTTTTGTGGAGCATTTTAAAGAATAAAATGGGTGCCATCTATTGTCCCAATAATTTCTTCAATACCACCAATTGCTTTAAACCCCTTATGTATAAAGTTTCTTGCTTGATCTGTTGTTGGTCACTTAATATACTTTTCTTTATTGAAAATAATTGCTTTCATTACACGCTTACAATACAAAATTACAGTTCCCTCAGCTATTCCGTAACGTGAACATATTGCGAATATGTCTTCTTTAATTCCCAATCTTCTCAAAAATACAGCCAATTGAAATTCTGTAAAAGCTTGTAATTTATTATTACTGGACTCAAAAATTGGATGATTTTTAAGTAAATTAACTAGAGATTCAAAACTTTTAGGAAGCATTCTCATTATTTTTTTAAATCTTATATCATTATAAGTAGGTAGAATATTATGATACCAACTTTGTGATTTAAATACATTATACACGTGCGGTTCAATATAACGAACCTCATTTAAAGCTAGTAAGTCAAGAATAAAAATTTCGTCATCATCATCTGCATCTGAATCTGTGGAATCGTCTTCATTTAATTCACGTATTATTTTCTCAATAATACAACTTTCTAATACTTCTTGTAACTCTTGCTTATTAGAAGACATGATAATTGTACAAACTAGTACTCATTCAACATTATACAATTTAAAAGAATTATTATTTGTTATTTATGCATAGTTCGAACTTAATTACGAACTGTTGCAGCTCAAATTACAAACTTAAATAAGATGATTTTATTTGTCAAATTTGGGTAGGACAAAACTGACTGAAAAACTGACCAACCGAAAATGAACAGGCCTATAGATGATCAAAGTTTGTTTATACGGTATTGCTATATTTGGTTATCAGTCTCGTGCTTGATATAAATAAATCATCAATTTTTAAATACTGCAAATAGATATGGGATAAATCAACTTTTTTTTTAATGAATAAAAGGAAGTTTCTTTATAAATATCTTTTTTTTTTTTTAGATTTTCAGAGAAATCAATTTAATGGCTCAGAAATGTGGAAAACAAAATCTTTACAATACGGTTTCCTTTCTTTCAGATACTTTTCAAAGAGTTTATTTCTTATAACAAAGTCATGTATTGACATTTATATTTTTTAATGTTCTACATTAGAAATAACAACACCATCTATCCCTAAGATCAAAATCATCATCCAGTTTCAATGATAAAAATGTTCAGGTCCATGATAGAGTATTAGAATTATGATAATTATTCAGAAATTAATATATGAATGCATCTAAGTCAAGTGAGACCTAATATACCAGTTCAAACTCTCACTCTCACAATAAAAGTAATAAAAAGATAAACAAAGTATCCTTACCAAAATTGCAGGATATGCTGTGTCATCTTTTTGATCAATTGAAAGACGAACTTCACGACTTTACAGAAAAGGATATGTAGCTTCTGAATACAGACTGTAGAGAAATTTTTGCTAAAATCTTTGGAATCACTAAAATTTTTCCTTTATATTTAGATGTTCTGGATTTGTAATGTGATTCTTAGATAAAAATAAATGCTTGTTTATGTAGAATCAAATGGAATGTAACATGATATATATAGGATCTGACTTAGAAGAAAGAATTACAAATTATCTTATTCATCCAAATAGGATATATTACATCATCAAGGACACTTTTGAGTAGAAACTTGTAAATAAATATGAACATTAATTGGAGAAAAAATTTAAAAATCACATAGAAGAGGACTTAAAAAAAAGATTTTAAAAACTAAGGCTAATCTTATGGTTTAAAAAAGAAAAAAAGTAAGAAAGAAGTTGAGTATGAATAAATAATTCTATCATCATTTATAAAAGGCATTAACAAAGCTTTATTTGATGTTAAAGTTCTTTAAAAACTTTTTAGATTTGTATATTTTAGAATTAAAAAAGCATGTAATAAGAGAATTATAAAACTACAATTTGCGTTGCGAAAACTTTATTGTAAAAATTTTTATTTTTGTAAAGGAAAAAATGAATAATGATTAAAAATAAAATTGGAATAGTGAGTTTAAAAAGAGATAAAAGATCATGAAAAGTCCATATCTGTCCACCTCTAGTTATCTTTTATATAGTAAAAGAAATGGCAATCCCTTCCACTACTCCGTATTATCTAAATTTTTTATTAATTTTACTATCTACCTATAAACTGATATCATTTACATAATAATATAACCATCCTTCTTGATATTCCTTTTATAAAACTCTTGAACTTAATATTTTCACCTAATTCATGAATTTTCATTTTCTAGGTTATATTTTTTTCTTCTCTAATTTGATTGAAATCTTCTTAAATTGAGTCTAGACAATTAAATTGATTCAGTAGTAATGGAAAATACTGACAATTTTTTTTTAGATTTCAGGATCAATCAAGTTTTTTTTTTAAACAAAATAAAATTGTAATGTAAAAAACTTGTTTATATTCTATTTTAATAAAATCTGCAGCTTAGCTATCACGTGTTCTACACAATAGTCTAAGATATCTTATTCTATTAATTACCTTAATTAAATTATAAAATCACAAAAGTATATTTTAAATAAAGAAATAACAGAAACATTAAAAAAAAGTATTCTGATTTTGATATTGCATCACATATAGTTAGAGAAAATTCCAAGTTTTAGATATAAAGTTTATATTCCTTATCTGTTATCTTTTTCTTATTAGAATATTATGAATTATTATGTTACTTGGATAAGGAATTAGAGAAAGATGAAATAATGATATATTTTTTGATAAGTTATCATTTCAAATATTTTATAACTTAATCTTAGATTATTATAAAGATGAAGAACCAATGCCAAGATATGTAACAATCAAATATTCTTTTAAAGTTAATGTATAAGAAGCTAGAGTTCTGAAAATGACTTGTATAAACTTACATATTTAACTCACATAATTGTGTATAATTGTAAATTTAGTTACACATAATAAATAAGTACTTTAAATTAAAGATATGTAGAATAATTTTGATTTAAAACTTAACTCAACTCAACTTATTAAGAATACTATGAGAAGCATTTTATATAAAAAGAATTATCAGTTTTCACATATTTATTAAGAATTTAAATAATATAAATGGAAAGCTTTATCAGAAGATTATAAACAAAAATTTATTTGAATAAGCTACAAGTATCATGTTAAGCTAATAAATTACTCTTTATAAGAATATTATTTTGATTAACTGTCTTTATTATCAAATCTTAATCTAATCAAAAATTTGTAAAAATAATCAAGAGAAAAAAGAATTTATACTGAAAAAGAATCTGTTATATAAAATTTTTTTATAAATTAATAAAAGAAAAATAGGAAATAATTAATAAAAATTTATGCATTAATCTTGTGAAATCTATGTTAAGGTATTTAAAATTGGTAATAAAAAATTAAGATCACATAATAAATTTTTGAAATTTTAATATTTTTATAATATGTATTTTAAAGTTATAATATTAAATTTTTATAAAATAATCAGCCAATTTTTTATTGTTATATTTTTTTTATTATTGTATCTTTGAAAAATATTTGACTTAGGCCTAAAAAGATATATATTGTAAAATATAAATTATTAATAGACTATTATTTCATATTTTGCTTATTTATTAGATAAACTTAAGTTTAAGATAATTTATTTATATAATATATAGTATCAGAACTTTTAATTTAATAAATGTTTTAAAATTTTTTAAAGAATTTTATATCACATGATTAGTAATTATATATCATTTTAAAATTATAATAATTTATACTAATATTATAATTAATTATTATATTACCAGCTTAAATTTTAATCAATAATATATATTTTAAATTCAGGATAATAATATAAAAATTATTTAGTTTTAAATACTTGTAATTTTATATAAAATTTATTTTGAAAAACTGACTGATAATTTAATAAAACTTATTTCAAAGAATAAAGTTACCAGTTTATTTTTTCTAAATTTTATTTTTTTAAAGAATTAAAAGATTTTTAAGTGTTATATTTATATTGTTAAGTATAGATTTTATATACTACAGTGCAAAACCTCTATAATAGAAACTTAAAAAAAACATTAATAAAATTTAATCCACTGATTGGATTTTAATCAAATAAAAAAAAATGATTTAAATTTATAAAAATGAATCAATTTATAAAAAAAAGAATTTTTTTCAATTTTGTAAATTATGTAAGTATTGTGTAATATATATATAAGCCAATCAAAAACTAGAATTAAAAATCGTATGAAATAATTTATTTTATTTTATTTTATTATTTCATTATAAATTACATTAGATACATGATAATAAACTTATATTTTTTTAGTTGCAACTCTGACATTTTTCTAATATTACCTTTTCTATAAATATTTATAAATCACCATGATTTTTATATATATTTTTGAATTGTAATTAAAGAAACTTAATTTAATACTTTAGAAAAAATTTATATAATCCAACCTATATATAATTGCAATATTCTTGTATATTTCTTTTGCTATACCCTAATACATCTTTATATATTCAATTTATAATAATATTTAAGTTAAATATATATAAATGATAAAAAATCATTCTTATAAATTTATTATCACATATTTTTAGTTTTTATAATTAATTTTGAATAAATTTAATCTGATATAATTTTATCAATATTAAAGATATTGTAATTCTAATCTAAGATTCTTAAAATATAGGTCATAATTTATTTATTTTATGGATTAAATCTTCAATTTTATATATAATGAAATTTTTTTTTGCATTTTAAATTTGTTTTATTTTTACTATAGCAAAGTTCCTATTATAGAGATTTTGCACTATATAATAAATCATATATTATATATTATTTCATAATACATAGACATATATTATCTTTTATTTGACTCTAGATAGGATTTGATTATAAAATTAATTTCAATTTGATTTAAGAATCAAATTTAAATTGAAATTAAACTAAATCAAATCAATTTTTAGATCAGTTTAGATAGTTAATCTATATAAATACTATATTACATAAATTATAAAATGTGTTAATCATTTTAATTTAATTATTTTCATTTTGTATTATTATTTATATTGCAAAATGTCTAGCAGCAGTAATTATTTTTTACTGTGCAGCCTGTGTGTGCCATATAATGAGAGTCAGTGATGCATACTTTTTTAGAAAGAATGTGCGTAATACGTACAGTTTGTTACAGAAAAATTATAATAAATTGTATGCCATAATTTATTTTAACAGATAATTTATCTAATTTATCTATTTGTTATATAAAATAATTTTCCAAATTGTATGCCATCCACACAGTAATTTTTATTAAAAAATTAACACTGTCTAACAGTTTAATTTCAAATGAAATGATAATAATTTTACAGATGTTTCTTCAACTTCTTTAGCAATTGAAGAAAATTTCTATATAATAATTTACAAGTCAGATATATAATATTTTTTTTAAAGTTTAAAATGAAAAAACTAGACTAATAACAAATTATAAATATATTTTATATGTTAAAATTTTGTTCACCTGACAATTCAATAATTATCCTTCAAAAATATTTAATTAAAAATATTTATTTCATTATAAAAACTGTAATTGTTAAATTACTTTGAATAAAATACATTTTAAACTTTATTCTTTATCATAATTCAATTCTATCACAAATTTATTAATTGATTTTATTGCAACTGATTTTCAATTTTTTTTATTATTAAAAATATGGAATTTAAATTATTAATTAATATGTTGAATTCTTAATTTATTTTATTATATAGATAAACTTTAAAAGAAAAAATTATTATACAAAAAGAAATGATTTAATAAGTAAAATTACATAAATTAATTTAAAAATATCTCTTACAATAGTTATATTTATTAAGTCAAATAAAAGAATTTTTAACTAAATTTCATTAATTTATTATTTGTTTAAGAATTAAAATTCTTTAATTTATATAATATTTTTAATATAAATAAAACCTTAATGTAATTTAATATAATAAATAATCTATAATCAAATGAAAGAAAACTATTTAAATTTAAAAAACTGATTTAAAATAATTTTGATATATGGGGTTTTTGCTAGGAAAATGACCCTCTGAGATAAATTTCAGTTATTAAGTAAATAACAATTGAAAGTTTTGAATAAATCAACTCGAAGATTGAGACTAATAATATTTGTTTCTATTTTTATCTGTGATGATTGACATTATGTGATAATAATTATAATGCTGGCTAAAACATAAATTTTTAATGTGACCAAAATTATGGTTAATTTTACTTT
>CAJVPQ010000507.1:0-26754 GCA_910591825.1 Funneliformis caledonium
AAATGATTGAAATTATTTTTTAAAAAGTTAAAAAATTAAGCTTATTTATATAAATATTCCTATATACCAGAAATAAATTCAAATAGTATATTAAATCAATATTATTTTAGCAATCAGTTAAATCTGAAAGTTCAGTTCTTAGGAACGATAAATGATAATACTAGGAATGATAAAATCATCATACCTAAGAAACGATAATACCATCGTTTCTTAAGAACGATAATACCATTGTGCCTTAGGAATGATAATACTATTGTCCTTTTAAGTACATATGTTTATATTCATATAATAATGCGTAGATCAGTTTTAATAAACAAAAACGTAAACATTTCTCTTTTTTAAAACTGCGCCATTCGATATGGAAAAAAGTCACGAATTAAATGAGTTTGAACGCAGAAAAATAATTGGTTTACGGATAGCTGGAAGAACCCATAAAGTTATTGCTCATCTTTTAAAGATTCCACAAAACACTGTTACAGATATAATCTAATTCTGGTAATGCCAAAAAATCTTCGTGAACTTGAGGAAATATTGCAAGAAGAATGGAGAAAAATTTCATCCAAAACTTATATTAAACTTATAGAAAGCATGAATTAGAAGCCAAGAATGGCCTACTGATTATTAAATATATTAAATGTTTTATTTATATTGAAAATCTCAAATAAATAAAATATTATTTTGGTTGACCAAATACTTTTCTGAGGGTAGTGTATATTATTTTATGAAAAATTTTCTATACCATAGTATATCTAGATTAAATTCAGTTTATTAGAATGTTTGTAAAGAATTATGTAAAGGAGTTGTTCATCTTATCAATATATCCATTCTGTGCTAAGATTCTTTGGATTCAAAGCATACAATTTTCTTCAAAAAATTTAGCTATAACAAACATTTAACGTGACACGCATTCTCAAAATGTAGTGATTAAATGTATCTATTGAAATCTAAAATAAAAAAGATTTTAATAAATAAGAAATAAGTTTAACACTTCTTATGAAGAGAAAATGGCTTATGATGAAGAAGAACGAGCATTTTAAGAAATTCTGATTCATATTTCTATTATAATATAAAATTTTAATTTTCGGGGGATCCGCTTGAAAATATTTTTTCTTTTTGAATTAGTTATGTTCTATTTTTTATATAATCATGGATTTCTATTACATGTTGAAAATTTAGCAAATTTGCTTATTTTCCATAATTGAACCTTTACGTGAAGCAAGGGCATTTCGTGATCAACCAGAAATTTGTATCAGAATTGATTTACTTGTACCAACAGCCTTTAATGAAAAAATAAGCAAAGCTTTAAAAAAAAGGGCGAACAAATAAGTTGATAATAGTAGTGCATTTCAAGTAGATATCATGTGAGTCGATGACGGAACACTATTTGTTTCGATCTCTACGGTGATAGCAGTGTGACTGATTCGCCTTCAAAACTGACGAAAGGTGATAAATACCATCAGATTTTCAATAAGGCATTGAACAGTAGCATCTTGGCCGTGTCCTCCGTAATAACTAAATTTTAGAAATACATTAAGTGTAACTTTTTATTTTTTTAAATGTCTTTTTTTTTGAAATCCGACTTTCATCTTATGTTTGATATACTTGCGGATTCAAATCATTTTATTTTACGAATGGTTTGTTTTTGTCAATGTGTGCTTTCCTATACCCTTTTATTTAACCAAACCGAAATTTAACGAAAGGCACAATGATTTTAAGTAGACTTTAATTTTATAAAACACCTATAAATTTAAAATTATTTAACAGAATTTTGTGTTATTTGTGTATGATTTTAATACTTGAATTAATAAATGAAGAGAGATTTTTTATTTTATTTTATTTTTTTTTTTTGACGAAAATTTCTTACACCCCAGAAAGTGTCGACAGAGTAACCAAAACATGAAATCTGCAGTCAAAAAATCTTCAAGCTATATATTGAATAGTATTATAGTCCATCATTCAGAGCAAAAATAAAATAAAAACAACTATTATTATTAATATATTTGGAAAGTTTACGAAATTAAAAACAAGTCATGAGTTGAATTTTGAAATTCGGGATTGTTAAAACTTCCCAATATCTCACTTCATTATTCAGTATAACGATACCTCAATACACGCATCGTTCAAAGCTTTTTTTGAGGTAAATCTAATCGCATATATCCAAATACATGATTTTCGTTATGTCACCTAAAATATCTAACGAGAAAAAAATGCATAACAATTTAACAAACTTCAATCTTTGCCGCAACGGCTAGATCAATTTTTATCGAATAATTGCAAAACGAAGCTTGCTATGTGATAAAAATAAGTATAATGTTTTATTATAATAAAATTATTGTCCTAAATGTATAAAATACAAAGAAATTATTCATCAATCATATTATTCCTACATTTGTATTTTGTGAAATTTTTTATAGCTGGTATAGTATTAAAAGTATTTAAATCAAGCTCTATTTAACCAGACCTGGCAATGTCAAAAACTGTCAGATCAAACAAAGAACTTGGAATGAAGAAGATATTACCAAAGTCCAGAGATGACATTTGGGCCGCGGAAAAAGCATTACTGGAAATCTAGATGGCCAATCTCTGCCCAAATATCCAAATGTCAACACTGCCAAAGACTATGAGTTCTCCATAATATAGGGCTTTGTGAGATGTCATCTATTTTTAAATAAAAATGAATTTTCGTGGTAGGTAATCATACGTTGTTTTTTTTTAAAATTATCATATCAATTAGTAAAAGAATATAAATTAACTTAACTGTTAATGCTATCCACATAATAAAGCTTTTCATTGTAATCGTGAGTCCGAAAACTTCATATTAATTAATTAGTGTTACGATTGAATGTAATTTCGGCAGAAATCTTCATAACTTCGCTTGAAAATCGTTTTTGATAATTATAGTTAGTCCCTTTGATGATCATTCGCCAGGCTGTCTGCCAGTATGACAAATGGTCAAAATGCCAGGCTGGCTTAATTAATATTATTTTATATATATCGAGCTGGAAATCCTAAAACAGCTCAATATCCCATGCTCGCCTTTAATATATTTCTTTGAAAACATTCCCTTCGCATCCTCCTTTTCACACCTTCGCGATAATTTCGATTTTCGCCCTTTTAATTTTATAATTTCGCATTTGTAACATCGTTTATTATTTTTATTTCAATTTCGATTTTATTAGTATTTTTATTATTCAATTTTTATGTAACAGTTTCGTAATTTGCGCAGTTTTAATTAATGAGAATTTATTACTTGGCATTTACTTAGTTTAACATCGAAAGTGCAGAGCGCCGACGTTGAGGCAACACTGATTAATTTGATATTATTAAATAAATACTTGTCACAATTACTTCATTTTATTAAATAATTATTCATTAAAACCTTCTGCTTACATTACAAATTTTTTATAAATATAATACAACAATAGCGAAGTTAATAATCTTGAAATAATGACAATATGACACTTTCATATGCAGACAGACCATAAGTCATTTATGCGAGTCGCTTCGCTAATCGACACAAAAATCTATTGTTCTAAGCTTTATTTCAAAAATTCGATACATTTTATCATTGAAAAATTGAAGATTTAGAACTTATCATAGTAATCTGTTAAACGATAAAATATATGGAGCAATTGGGCCAGAAAGATTTCAAGATTTATACAAAAACCTTTTTGAGACTTTCAATGGTTGTTAAAATTAAATATGTTGCACATCCTATATCAAAATTATCGATGGAAGCTGACACGGAATTAAATTTATATATTCACGATTATAATGAAAAATTTTGAATTTTGATCCTTTAAATAGACAACGATTGATAGTTGGTCTTGCGAAAAAATAAAAAATAAACAGGCTGAAAGTATTAATGAAATAAACATGGTTATGAATTTACTGAAACCATCCAAAAGTAATTTTTACAAGTAAAGCATTTTCTGAAGCTAATAATGACATGAAACAACCTATATGCCGTATTTACTATGATTAAACTTATAAGATTGTTGTTTTATCATGGCGAATTCCTTTAAAATCACTTTATGGTTACGGACCATATCGACACATTTTTTTTTAGGAATAGTTTTATTATCAATTTAATTGACTCGTATTCAGATAATGTGGGTTTCACGTGGATTGTCTGCTAATTCAGGTGACATTTTTTGAGTGGCGAAATCTTATTTGTCACACATATAAATAGAAAAACAATGCATCTAGATCGCTTATTGAATTTAATAGAGTTACCTAATGGAAATAAATTATCTTAAAAAACAGTTTTGTTACAATCTATTAACGAGAAAGTATTAACTTTGAGATTGCGACTGACAGAAAAGATTCCCAACTTAATAACAACATGTTTAGAGCCGAATTGGTCGTCGACGAATATAAGACCCAAATTCCTTCTAAACAAATATTGGTATAAGATCGAATGACAACCTTGGCTTGACGTGATAACTGCGCCTATAAATAAATTTTAAAATGATACTATTTTTACTTTTTTTTTTACTATTTTTATCACGTTTTGTATTTTATTATCATTATTTGTATGAATAGCCTGAATTCTTAACGTTATAAGAGTCCTTGTAGAATAAGTCTTGAGATAATAATTAAGAACTTTAATTGAATAATACACTAATTCTAAATCATATACACCTTTATTTAGGATTGACTGAGTCAATCGTATTAATATAAAAAAAAAGTAAACGCGCCTCATATATAGCTTTGTAAATATTGAATGAGTTTGCGATTCGAGGAAGCACTCCTCAGCTCTTTCTTATTCATAAAGATAATGTTGATTCAAGAATCCATATAGAATCTTTGAATTGAGACGGAAACCTTTGTTTCAAGATAACTATTTCACTATCTGATGTAAAATTAACACCTTTCTTAAATCCTTTATAAATTATTATTATCTGAATTACAAGTATTTGAATTTTTTGAAACCAAAGAAATCAAAGTTCCCGTAATACAAGAAAGTTTAATATGTTTCTACAATTCAAATAGTTCAAAGACCTGGTCAAGATATCCTAACTTGCTTCATCGTGCTAAATCTTATTTCTACTGATAGCGGAGCCGCACTTACTGCGCCATTAAAATATTTTCGGAATTATGCGCATTCTATACCATTCTTCATATTTCACGTTGCAAAGTCGATAATTGCAACATTTTAATAATATAATTAGGAATCTACTTTATGTGAATGGTCTTTGAATGATATAGTTATTTCCTGTGCACTTAATTCATAATATTCAACATTAACGTGTTAATTTAAATCAGTACGAGATTTTTTAAAGATTTCAAATGAGAGGATATAATTATATCTGAGTTGAAATAAAGGTAAATTTTCTTCGTTATATTATACCCAATAAGTTTTTATAATTAAGAATTTGGGCCGAAAATTCAATTTAATTGTTCTTAAATTTGAACACTTGATTTTATAAAATGGGACCTTTGCAATAGAAAGGGGGGAAACTGCCGGAAAAAATCAATTTTACTTTTATATGTCAAATTTGATTTTTAGGTCAAAATATGATCAGATTTAGCATTAACTCATTTTTTTTTTTCCAGCCGTTTCCCCCTTTTCTATTGCAAAGGTCCCATATATTTATTAATTAAGTCTTATTTTTTAACATTATATCCATAATCAAACCAGTTGAAAATTTGACATATGCTATTTTCAGTTATTAAGACAGAAAATTGGATTTTTTCAAATAATTTATCAAGATAAAAAAAAATAAAAGGTTATTTATAAATAATATATGAATCTAATTTCAAAATATTTAATTAAAAATATTTAGAACTTATTCTTTTACAATTTGATATACTTCATAATCTTCTATAGAAAACTTGTCATCTGTATCTCTAATACTTTTTTCATAACTTACTAGTTTGCAATAATTATTATCATAATTATCATGATAATGATATCTTCCATTATAATAATAATTACTTGGTGAAAAACGAAGGTCTTGATCAAATGATGGACCAAAATTTTCATTACAATATATTGCTTTGCTTGTATTATTTACGCGGCTTAAAATTAGATCCTTAAGATTATCCTTATTCTTAAAAGAAAATATAAAACTATCTTTGGTTAATATATATTCATTTGATTTATTCCATATTAAAGGATTATATCCACCAAGAATTTCATCTGTATCTTTTACTTTGATGAATGTAATTGTGTTTGGTTTATTATCACATAAATCATGAAAATTACGTGGATAGAGTCCATCTCTGCTTCCTCTTAATAATAATTTGAATTTATATGGTAAATACAACTCTCTTGTATAAGCAAATTTGCTTGTTGTATCTATTTTATCAATCCATCTTGAAATAAATGAAGCAATCTTTAAATTAACAATGCTTGAATCAATAATATCAAGTTTTCGATTCCTAGGCAATAAAATATTAACGCTTGGTTCACTATTAGGATCCAAATAAGAATTTAATAAATCTTCATAAAGTTGATGTTTCAAAAGACGTTTATATGGACGAACTTTTTTGATGAAATCTTCAGAAGATAAACTAAAAAACCTAATTAAGGGTAGACAATGTTGTAAAGTATTTTCCATCATTTCGAAATCATCATCTGACCAAGTTGAAGGATCAGAAAAGAGCGTAGGATTTTTTTCCAGTCCCCATCTTAATACATGCTCCCAAACTTCAATTTCTTTCATTTGTAAATCATCACATTTGAGAAGTGAAATCAAAGACTTTTCAGAAAGCGATGTAAAATCAAGTGATTGAAATACTCGTTCAGGTGATTTAGCCATAAAGTCTGTACAAAATACTTGAAGTTTAGAAAAAGAATTAAATTGAAAACTTGTTCTATGAGTGAGTTCAAAATGTGGTTCAACCAATTCAGTTTTATTTTCAATCAAATAATTTTGTACATATTCTACTAGTTCTTGAAGAAGAAGTTCGTCGGCAGCAACTAATACTTTCAAAATTTCTGAAGTATCTTTTTCGTTTAATGAAATAATTCCACCATAAATGTAACTACATCATAAAAATTTATAATCATTTTTAATATGATGAAAGAAATGATAATATGATGCTAAGATTCAGTTATATGCACTTACTTCAAAATCATTTGAAAAATTTCTGGTAAAATATTTGGCAACTTGATATGAACTAGGGAGTCATCATCATTATTCATTTTATTACACATTCGTCGTAAATACGGAGAACGATAACGTAATATGAGCGTATGCGCACGAAATATTTTCACATTCGGATCTTTTCCAACTTCAATTGTAATATCATAGTATTCATCATCATCTAAAATGTCAATATAGTTTTGGCTTAACTTGTGAAAAAATTGTGCCGACATTTTTTTCTTTGGGAAATATAAAAAAAAAATTGTAAAATGTTGAAATTAAATTTGTTGGACAAGAGGTCATCGGACAATTTGTCTTACATGTTTGATCAAAAAAGGTTAGAATTTTTTTACTTGTCTTAATTAATATTTTTATGTGTTACCGAACCTTAGAGCGAAATAAAGTTGTACAAGCACATTTGGAGCTATTAAAATCACGTTACACGCAAAAGTTTTCAAACTTATAGCAGCAAGCACATCTAGCGAAACGAAATCATTCATTAAATTTTATCATTGTATTAATTCAATATAATATGATGTGCTTATAATAAATATATTTTATATTGCATAACCCTATAGGAATGAGGACCAATTACGCATGATGAACACTTTAATTTGGGTTTTTCCATGCTGTTTGCAATAAATTATCGCTCGCTTGTCGTATAATGGATTTCATCAATAAAAAAAAGTTCCCAGAATACTTTGGAAAAATTTGAAACACGAGGTAATGCGGGTGATAACCTACGTTTACATCAATTCCAGGAATGTAAAAAACAATGATCTTCCACGTGTCAATTGGGAGGGAACCGGTAAATTATTATCTTTTTTTTATTAAATCATTTATTACGCATTATAATTTTCAATCAATAAATGAAAATGACCAACGTTCTCCATAAATAGATTACTAGGTTTTTCACGGGTTATATATATATAAGTCACATGCGCGTAACATGAAGTTCAATTCTACTCATTAGCTGAGGCACTTTTTTACATTGCACTTTTGCCTTGCCTCTATCTCCTTTTGAAGGTTCAATGAAGTATCAAACCTTAGCCGAATCGCAAGTGAATCATCTTCCGGCCTACTGAGATCAAATACAATAAATTCACCTTTTCGAACGTAACGCATGTGATTATCATATAAACTCAAGTAATCCGTTGGAATAACAGACTTATACAAATAACAGACTTATACACCGATGATATTTTTTTGTCTATATACATTTTCTTTTTTTTCCTGAAGATATTTGTTTAGGTTTATTACATGTCTAAAGAAGTTAAATGGCATAAATTACGAAACGGAATCTGTGCTTAACTATCATACGATATTTTAAATAAAGAACCAATTAAACCTTGTGAAAATGAAACATATACAAATAAAAAAGGAAATTTATCTTTATCGATACAATTTTGTTTATGTTCTTCGGTTTAATTTATATTACAAATTATATATATATAAAAGAAAACAACAAATTTCTAATTTAATGCGAAAAAAAAGAAAATCCAAATTGAATTTCTCAATTACAAATGCAGTTAAAGATAAATTGATAATAATAACATAATTGATAAACATAATTGTTGTAATAATATAAATATATCATGTCACATTATAAAAAAGTGGAGTAATTGACAAAAATATCCATTGGTGTATGCATAATACCGATTGGATAATATATACATATAAAGTGTAGTTATCAAATTTGTTATGTAAATTTCGCACACCCGAAATTTTCTTTGCAAATTTAAAATTCATTAGGTAAGTCGAAATTTCTCTCAGAAAACTTGAAAATTACATGATAATGATTTTATTGAAAAAAAAAGATTCATCTCAACTTTCAAGGATAGGCACACATCTTTTCAAAATCGCAACCAATTTTATCACCAAGAATTTCTTTAAATTTGTTCCACTCGCAATATTCACTATCACAACCCGGAATCAAAAACGGTTTAAAATCGAGTAACACTCGTATCAACACGGTATCACCGGAACATTTATAAATTTCGAAATAAAGCGTAGAAGACCAGCGTATGAGCCTATATTCTGTATACTCGAGTTCTTTAATTTGCTCGTAAGTTAGATCTGCCGAGACTGGGTACTTGTTTTTAAATACTCCCTGTAATTAATAAATATCAAATGAATATCACATGTATAAAATTAAATTAAATTAAAAAAAAAGAAAAAATGAAAGAATTCTTGACATACCATTGTAGTAAGTATCATATATATAGTAAAGCTATGAGCATTTCTTAAATCGGCAATCATACTAGAATTACCATTTAAATGATCTTCAACTCCATTCACAAGCTGAGTTAAATATCTACAACCCAATCGTTCATTAAGAGGATTACCGTAAGAAACTATCTGATAATAAAATAAATCCCAATAATGTCGTGACAATAAAAGCTCTTTAGGGCTTAAGAGTGGACACCATGCGTCAGTTCGATTATAAACCGTCAACCAAAATTGGCAATTATTAAATATATGTGGCACGAAAATCGGATCAAGAGGTGGGCTAATATTGTATTCTTCGGAAATTCTCTTGGCAATTGGTGCTAGTGTCTTGTTACCATAGATATAGAATTGTTCATCAAGTACTTTATTATTGGAAAAAACGGTCTCGTTCCAACGTCGACAAGCATGGAACATAAATAATGTATCATCTTGGTTCTATTCAAGAATTATACAAGGTGTGGCATTTGTTAACGGATTGAATAAAAAAAAAAATCTTTAACAATAATAATAAAAAAATAATTACCACTGGTGTAGTCGTATAGTATATAGGTTGACTTTTACAATTGTCTAAAGAACCCTTGCCATTAAACAATCCTTCAGAAAAGGCCATAATCGACGCACCAGTTCTTATATTTAAATAAATCATCATAATATATTTATTAAGATAAATGAATGTTTGTTTGTAAAATCTTAAGATGAAAATATTTTATAAATTAACCTTGAAGTTTGAGTACTTTGAAACTTTACAACTTCTGGATCATATTTGACTCCATCCCAAAATTTTGCATATCTTTTACGAGATTGTAAACCATCAAAATAAGGCTCGAGTTCCCCTCGTTTGATCAATTGAAAATTTTGCCTCATGAGGAAAGGATTTTTATACTAAAAAGTAATAATGATTAACTACATGACAACATCACATTAAATTCATAATAATTAAATGAAAGTTTACTTACCCAATTTTTTGCAACAGAAACATTAGCAAATATTTTTTCCAATTCGTCAAAAAATAATATACTATTTGCATCTGGATATCTTGATCCTAATAATTTCGAATAAAAAGCAGAGATTATTTCATGCTGTTAACTTTATAAGATTTGTACATCAATATAAAATTACCGTGTCTAGTAACCAAGTGTAACTGTTTTAAGTCACATTTATCAGGATAACTAATCGGTTTAATATCTTGAGCAAAGGCGGTTTGCGGAGGTTCGAGGTAAAAAAGATGGTTGTTGAGAAGATATTCTCTCGTATATTTGTACGTCTTACATAACGTTGGGTTATAGGACACAAATAAATTGATGATAAATACTGTATATAGAATTCGGTATGGAAACGTCATCATTTTGTTTCTTTTTTTAAAATTATTTTTTTTTAAAAAAATAAATCAAAAAATCGAAGGTTATATATAGAAATAAACTATTCCTTCAACATTTATATTTTTTTTTTTTAAAAAAAAAAAAAAATGCAAATGACATAATAAATTCGTATAATTTTTATTTGATTGTCTTAAGAAAATAAATTAACCATAAGTAGATAAGTTTAAGGGAATAAAAATAATTTAACCAAATGGCAAGAAATAAAAAATAATTACTCCATTGTTGAATGAAAATATTAACAATAGTAAAAGTCTGACGAATGACAATTATATTAATATCTATTATCTATTAATTGTATAATAAAAAATGTGTTAGTAGGGAAAACCCTCAATGCAGAAATTAATGTAAGTTGCATATCATTTATCTATTATATTTAAGGAAAGGATAAAATTGTCTTTAGACACTTATTTGTAATTGAAAATCATTAATGTTGTAACACGTCAATTTTGTTAATCATGGTATTACAATAGTTAATTAAATAACAATCGAATATTCGAAACATAAAAAAATTTCTTGAAAATAATTATTCCTATTATGTTATTCGATGAAAGAAAAATCTATAGACACCCTCAAACTTTAACGTTACCGCAACAAATTTTCTTTTCATATTTAACGGAATCACTTGTTATATTGTAATCCAAATAAGTTAATGTCCGAATTTCCGATTTAATTACAATAATAATCATATCTAAATCCATTGCATTGTAGTTGATAACTTGCAGGGGACGCAACTCCGATTTCTGGCGCTAAAACTTATGATGGTCCATCAGTTAATTTCAGGGTTCTCAGTAACATAAAAATACGTTTGAAGGCGCAGTAAATATTATAAAAGGCAAAATTAATGAATGTCCCAAAATGGGTAAACAATGAAATATATTTGATTTTTGTGTGTTACGTTATCTATTTCTACAGGTCTTTTAATTATAAGTTTTAACTGAGCTTTTGTAATTTTATACTGATTATTTATAAAAAAAAGCTTAAAATAATTTCACCAACTAAAAAAAGAATCAACAAATCAAAATGATGAATATCTAACATAACATTTTAATAGATCAACAATCGATAGTGCTTAAGAAGGTGGGTTTATATGAGATGGAAAGTTGCAGCAGCATCAAGATTAAAATCATGGTGAGAGATCATGCATCAACATACATTATTAAAATATACCAATCTAAGAAAAAACAATAAATATTTCAAAAAAGCATGAAATAATTTTCCTAAAATAGTATAATTCATTTTCTATTTACTCCTCTTCAATTGATCAAGAAAATATTCATGCGATTATATTATTTGATCGTATAAAAAAAATTTTCGTTGTCTGAAATAGATAAATATCCACTTTTTCAACTTCAACTTTTTTTATTTTATTGAAGTTAATAATGATATATCGCATTCTATATACAGTATTTATCGTTAATTTATTTGTGTCCTATAACCCGACGTTATGTAAAACATACAAGTATACTAGAGAATATCTTATCAACAACCATCTTTTTTACCTAGAACCTCCGCAAATTGCCTTTGCTCAAGACATTAAACAGATTAGTTATCCTGATAAATGTGACTTAAAACAGTTACACTTGGTTACTAGACACGGTATTTTTATAATTTCGTGAACATCGTATAAAATTTAACAGCATGAAATAATCCCTACTTTTTATTCGAAAATTACTAGGATCAAGATATCCAGACCCAGATAGTATTACAATTTATGATGAATTGGAAAAAATATTTGCGAATGTTTCTGTTGCAAAAGATTGGGTAAATAAACTCTCATTTAAATCATAAATTTAATGAAACGTTGTCGTGGTCAACAAGGAGCTAATCATTATCATACCGCAAACTTTTTAGTATAAAAATCCTTTCCCCATGAGGAAAAATTTTCAATTAGTCAAACGTGGAGAAATTGAACCTTATTTTGATGGTTTACAATCTCGTAAAAGATACGCAAAATTTTGGGACGGAGTCAGATATGATCCAGAAGTTGTAAAGTTTCAAAGTACTCGAACTTCAAGGTATAATTTATAAAATAAAGTTTTTACGAAAAAACATTTCATTTATTTTATTTTAATAAATTTACAATGATGATTATTAATATATAACATTCTTATTTAAGAACCGGTGCGTCGATGATGGCCTTTTCTGAAGGATTGTTTAATGGCAAGGGTTCTTTAGACAATTGTAAAAGTCAACCTATATTCTATTGGAATGAACCATTTGTAAATTTTTTTATTATTATTGAGAAAATTTTATTTCATTTTTTATTCATATCAGTTAACAAAGCCACACCTTGTATAATTCTTGAATAGAACAAAGATGATACATTAGTTATGTTCCTCGCTTGTCGACGTTGGAACGAGACCGTTGCAACTAATAATAAAATACTTGAAGAACAAATATATGCTTATGGTAACAAGACCATAGCACCAATTGCCAAGAGAATTTCCGAAGAATATAATATTAGCCCACCTCTTGATCCACATCTAGTACCAAATATTTTTAATTATTGCCAATTTTCGCTCACGGTTTATAATCGAACAGATGCATGGTGTTCACTCCTAAGCCCCAAAGAGCTTTTATTATCACGATACTATTGGGATTTATACTCTTATCATCAATTTTCATATGGTCATCCTCTTAATGAACGAATTGCCTGTAGATATTTCACTCAGCTTGTGAAAGGAGTTGAAGATTATTTAAATGGAAATTCTAGCATGATAGCAGATCTAAAGAACACTCATGGTACTTCTATATATATGATACTAACTACATTGGTGGGTGACAATCTTTCATTTTATTTTAATTTTTTTTTATAAAATATATAATATTTATTTGAAATTTATTAATTACAGGGAGTATTCAAAGACAAATTCCCACTTACAGCAGATTTAACCTTTGAACAAATTAAAAAAGTCAAATTTACAGAATTTAGGCTTATACACTGGTCTTCTACGATTTATTTCGAAATTTATAAGTGCTCAGGTGATAACGTATTGATACGAGCGTTACTCGATTTTAAACCGTTTTTGATTCCAGGTTGTGATAGCGAATATTGCGAATGGAACAAATTTAAAGAAATTCTTGGTGATAAGATTGGTTGCGATTTTGAAATGATGTGTGCTCTACCTTGAAGGATGACTACTTTTTATTCTTCTTTATATGGTTCTTATTCCATAATAAAAATATTTCTTGAAAGAATTATGTCCATTTAATAAATTATCAGAAAATTTAGATTACGAATTAGCGTATATCTTTTATTGGATTGGCCAAAGGCTGATATAGTTACGCTCAAATTTATAATACGCTTGCTATCGATTTTAATAATTTGATGTTGGCGATTTGTCTAAACAATTATCAATTTCATTGAATTTCATTATAAATATCTATTGACGATAGGTATTAAATTTAGATGAACCCTATTCTTTCTTTCTCCTGAAGCATTTTTCTAAAGAGTAGATCAGAATTGCGCTTTCGAAATTTAGATATAACATCCGAAATTTTTTTAGCATACTTTAATCATTTCTTTGTTATTAGAGTTTGAAGTATACAGCGGATATTAGCAATTCATAGCTATCTTTTACTGTTAACAGAAACATGTCTATTTTTCATAAAAGTTTGATCATGGTTTTAAATGAACAGGTTATTCACAATTAATATTCTGACATCTACTTCGAAATGACGCCATATACCATATATGGTTTTGTTAAATAAAAAGGATCAACAATTTTACCTTGGAATATATTGTTTTTTTCTCTTAAAAAAGTAAGATTGAAGATATAACACTTTTAAATCGCCTTTTAGAAAACTATAAAAAATAAATTTTGGTTGGTATTTATCTTGATCGCAAAAAATTTCGTTAAAAAAGGTCAAATAGCTACAGTCAGACCTCTCTAAATCAACGCTCAATAAATTCACATCCTCTTTTAATGCATCTCTGACTTGGTCTCAAGCTTGGGACTTTAATACTAAATGCTCCACTCAATGTTAGAATAATCGTACAAGGAAAATTTTTTATTAAATTTTAATTTATTTTATATAAATTTTTTGGCATATTTTTAAATGCTTTGGCTAAAAATTTAAATTTAATTTGCTTATATTTTATTAAATTCTTTGACTTGAAGACTTGCAACATTGTTGAAACCAGGCAAAACCCAGGTACTGAACTAATTCTAGGCCGGTAAATTATAAGTTTAGAAATTTCAGTTCAGCCTAAATTTTTTATAATTTTAGTAAAAATTATAATTCAATTAAAATTATAATTTATTTATTTTTTTTTTTTTTTATCAAAAAAAAGGTGAAGTATGATTATACTTTAATAAAATAATAAATTCACTCCAATAATTTTTTTAGTTTTTTATTTACAATAAAAATTTCTAAATAAATAAATATATCACTATTTTTAGTATTTATAAAATTTATAAAATAAATAGTATTATTGAATTATTAAATTCACATCACTAAATAGCATGAATTATTATACTAGTTCAGTTTCAATTATTATATTATTAAGTCTGTATTACTCTAAGCAAATATTTTATTACATGAATTCAAGTTCAGACTGATTTTTGGCTTATTTATTCAGCTATTAATTTAATAGCATTTATTTTATAAATTTATTAGATTTTATAAATATATAAATTACAGAAATTTTACATTCACTATTATTTTCTTTTATATTATTTTTAAAAAAATGAATATGTCTCAAACTTTATCAATTTCTGCAATTATTATTAATCAAGAACACTTTTTAAATCTGATTTCAATATAATAGTTCAATAATATACTGATTCTTTAATATAAGATTTAAAGAAAAAGTATTTATTAATAAAGTAATATATAAAGATATAATAGTTTATTATATGATTCAAAATAGTATTTTTAGTTTAAAATAATTTTGTATTAAAACTTATTAGTAATAATTAGTATTAAAACTTATTAGTAATAATTAATATTAAAAAATCTATAGAAAATAATTAGGATGATATTATATCATTATCAATTTTAATTAAAAAAAAAATGTAGAAAAAATTTCTTTATAGAAACTTTGTTTTCTTACTATACAATAACTGCATAATACCTATTAGCAGTGTTATTATAGGATATTGATAGAATACTGATGGGACATAGATATGATAGATAGGATATTTAGAACATAGTGTGAGACAGGTTGGGACATATAGCTGGGACAACAAATCTCTGAAACATCAAAAATGTACATCACTGCCTATTAGACTGAGATTAAGCTGGTATTAAGTAAGGTAGTAACTATATATTTATTATATAGTCACTTTGCAGTTACTATATATTAAAAAAACTAAGTTTCTGTAAAGTTTATATTTTAATATTAGCAACACACATATTTTTTTAAACTAAATAGGCTAATATAAAACAAGATCTAATAGCTTTATTTATTTTAAGATATATAATTTGTTCACTTTATTAAAATTCTTTAATAAAAAAAGCAAATAAAAATCAATTATTGTTAAAATCCAAAATAGAAAATTATTATAATGTATAAATCAGAAATCTTTATTAATTTGAAATTAAAAATAAGATTTTATATTATTATATAGCAAAAATAAATAATAATCAGACAAAGTAAATACATTAAAACTGACAAAAACTAATAACCTGTTAAATATAACAAATCTGATAATTATAATACAATTAATATTATTATTATTTCTATTTTTATTATTATTATTATTATTTCTAACATATTTATTATTTATATTATTTCTATTATTTTATTCTTATTACTATATTTATTATTATTATCATTTATTTCATTATTAGCATATTTGTTAGTACTGTTACTATTGTCAATAGTATCATAATTATAATTATTGTTATAGATTTTCTTTAATTGTAATTTTCTTATATAAAATGCCTTAAAAAATAGATCTTAACATTATATTCAAATATAATTAATAACAATAATAAATAATAATAATATTTTATAAATATAAAACTTATAATTTTATTCTTATTAACTAAATAAACTCCTTAATATCAAGTTGCTTAGATTTAAGTCATAGCTATTATCTTCTAACTTTAAATCATAGTTAACTTATTCAATGAAAAAGTAATGTTAATAATATCATAAAAAAATAACTTATTATATATATTAAATCTTGATTAATAGATCTTATAAGTTAAGTAAAATAATTGTAAAAGTATTACAAAGTTTAGTAAATAGTAATATATTAAATCTTATTATAATTATTAAAATAAAGAATCTTAAATTTATATAAAAATTAAAATTTTTTTGAAAATTTTTATCATGATAACCTTATTTTAAGAAACTAAAGATGACTTAATAGCTATTAATACTTTTTTATATTATATATTTCAACTGATAAAATCTCTTAAAAAATAAAAGTAACTTATAAAGCATTATTATATATTATAGTTAAAAAAATAAAATATTATTACTTTCAAATATATTTTATTTAGAATAACTGATATAAATGAAAATATTTGTTTCTGTGAAAAAAGTATAGTATAAAAATATAATTACTAATAGACCTTTAAATAAATTTATTATTTTTTTAGACTCTAAAAGTTAAATATTTAAATGTATTTAAAAAGACTTTTTAGGATAATATATAATCTTAAATTTCAAGATTTTAGAAACCTAATTGACAAAATATAAGAAAATTTGCAAGAGTAGCAAATTTAAAAATAAAATTAATATTTAATGAAGTTAATTTTAATACTATTTTTCAATTAATCATTAAAATTTAATATCATAAATTTAGAATAAATCTTTATTATTCTAGTATTAATAGCATTAAATAATTAAACTGAATTATATTTTATTTTTATATTTTTAAATTTTTTGTATTTTCTTAATTATTCAATAAAATCTGCATACTGTTGCATTTTGCCTTTACTTTTTCAATATGGTTTAAAAGCTGATCATATTATTAACATTTTTGTTTTTATACTTATAATTTTTTTTTTTATATAATTACAATTTTATTTTTATCATTTGTCATATATTATCATTTTATATAATTAAAATTTCATTTGAAGTTTTAAAATTATTTTTCAAATATTAAAGATATTATTATAAATACTTATATAATCTAATAATTAACTTTTAAATAATAATAATCTATTTTGTTTTTTCTAGATTTTTTAGCAGAATATCTTATCTAAGATATTTTAAACTAATATTTTTACTTTATTTACATACTAAATGATAAACTGTTTCTTTAATTCCTTAGTATAATAATTCTACTTCTTAGAATTTACAACCTTAAGAAGTTTTCCTCTTACTAATATTTGAAATTTATAATCATTTATTATTAAGACTTTTTCATAATTCTTCATTATTCTATAAAATAATGAAAAAACCAAAACTCTCACTTTTACTTAAACTTAGTAAAAGATTTTTTTATGATACTCAAAAAATTAAAACTAAAAATATTTTATAATAATTTAATAATAATAATAATATATATATAAAAATAAAAATTAAATTAAATAATATTTCATTAATTAAATGTTTATTTAAAATGAAATATATATCATCATAATGCTTTTAACTTGACAAATATATAAATATTATTTTAATAAATACTAATTAATATATTATGAGAATTTATATTTAAGATTGCTAAACAAAACCTAAAAGTTTTATAAATTATTTAAATGAAAAATATAAAATTTAGCAAAATCTTATTAAAAAATCTATGAAATCCTAGAAAGATAAAATTATATCTAAGCTTATAAAAATGCAAAACTATATTAAATCTTTAGTAAAAAATTAGCAAAACTAAAGTTTATATATTTTATCAAATCTAAAATAAGTTTAGATAAGCAACTTTATTCATATTTGAACTTTTGTTTTAATTCATTATTTTACAAGAATATTTAAAAAATTAGTGACAGAGTACAATTATATAATGTAGATTAGACTTTAAATCTTTTTCTTTATTTTTGTATTAATATTATAATTTCTTTAGTATATCATATTTATAATAATATATTTCTATTTTTTGGATATTCAAAATTATTTACTATTAATTGATATAATTATAAATAATTAAATATTATTATTTTGTTTAATATTTATTATTTTAACTAATTTTTAAATTTTATCATTATTAATTAAAGTATTTTGTGAAGTTTCAATAAAGCTTATATTGGGTTATCTTTTTCTTTTGTTTTATTTAAAAATCTTTTACTTTTATATGATTATTTTAAAAATTAAATTTTAATTTAATTATAAAATTTACTTTTTTTAAAATTTCTTTTGAATTCCTTTTTTAAACATTTTATCAAATAATGCTATATCACATAATATATTATATAATTTTATTTTTAAATTTATTTTTTTAGGTAATTTCTATTTGTATACAGATGTATTATACACAAATCATATGATACAGTTAACATTAATATTACTTTTACCAACATGAAGAAATTAAGAAAATATCTGTAATAACTATATGACAGATAGTTTATGACAAATAATAATTTTTTACTAAAACATTTCTAAGTTCCTAAATAAATAGTAAAACTAAAAGCAGAAAGGTGTGACACTAGTAATAAATATATATATTATGTGATCTGTATACATACATTCTGTGTAAACTTAGAAATTTTCTATATTTTAATTCTATAATTTAGCTTTTAGAATTATCTTAAATTGTTTAAAATATTTTAAAGATAAATGTTTTAGAAATTTATTTTTCTAGCAAAAATCAACAATTTGTTAATTAAAAATAAGTGCTATAATTTAAAAAAAAATAGTGTAATTGAGTTGTAACTTGTAGTGTAATTAAATTTTCTTATAGTATAATTAAGTTACAATTTGAAAATAATTATGAAACTATCTTTAACGTTAATATTAACTTTACGTTAAATCTATTAACTTAAAATAATAATGATTTAATAATAGAAAATAATATATAAATTACTAAATTACTATAAAGTAAGTTTTATTATAATTAATCTTGGATTTATAATAATTTAAATGATTTAAATAATTATAATTAGTATAGATAATCAATATAATATAACATGCAAAAGAATAATAATATGTATAGTTTAGAAAAAAGATTCTTTTATTGTAAAATTTGTATTTTTAGCAATCTTTAACCTTTAGATTCTAAGTTTTAACTCTTATTTATAAGTTATCATTATTATCTCTATAATTTACAAAAATAATTTTTTATCTTATTTATATAAAATTACAATTATAAAAGATTGCTATTTAATATATTTAATACAAAATAATTTAGAATACTAAGTTAAATAAATAATATACAAGTTATAAAATATAGTTTAATTATAATAGAAATATAATAAATAATAAAATAGATATAAATAATATATAAAATACATATGGGAGTATCTCTAGGAAAATCAGGTTCTGAGAAATTTTTGACTAAAATTAAGAGTTTAATACATTTTAATCTAATTACATCAATAACTAAAATGCAATAAAAATTTCAATTTTGCTAAAAAATTTCCAAAACCTGATTTTCCTAGCAATTTACCCATATTAAATGATCTCAATTATATTAAATTGTAATCAACATTAATTTCTATTTTATTTCTTTTATTTTTCTTATATATATTATATTTTTTGTATAACCTATTTCCATATAGATGTTGATATTAGGTGATTTTATTTTATATAGTAGAAGCTATAATCATTTTCAAAAAGGATGGAATAGGTATAAATTTGATTAGCTTCATGCAGGAACTCTAAAGAGCATTTTTATTTATATTGATATTGATATCAATATCAATAATAACAATTTCAATATTAATATCAATATTGATAAGAACAATAGTTATTTATATATGATTTTTTTAAAAAAAAAATTAGGACTGAATAATTATGATTACTAATTTAAAATTTAAAATAAATAAAAGAATTCATCAAAAACATATACTGCGATAATGAAAATCTTGTTTTATCTGATAATTTCAGACAAAGAGATGATCTGATCTCGATCTAACCTAAAACTGCCTAAATCAAATAAATAAGATGTAATAAATAAAATTAGTAATTAAATTAATTACCAAAATAAGAAAAGAAATAAAATAATAAATCAAAAAAAAATAGTCAATTCATCTTAGCTGTGATGACAGACTGATCAGATTTATTCAAATTTTCTGTCTGATTTTTAACCAACTGATTGAACCTAAGAAAAAGCAAATAAATTAGTCAGCTCACCTTAGCCACAGTGATGAACTGGTCAGTTCTGATTGAAGGTTCTGTTTAATTCTTAGCCAACTGATCAAATCTAAAAAAATAAATATCAAAATATTAAAAAATATATATATTAAATAAATAAAAAAAAATTATTAATACACATAAAAAAAAAAAGAAAACTATTAGCTTAATCTTCATTATGGTGATAAACTAGTTAGTTCTATTTCAAAGGTTTCATCTAGTTTTTAACCAAAGTAAAAAATCTAAATAAATAATAAGAAAATAATATTAAATAAAAAAAAATAATTATCAATACACATAGAAAATAAAAGAAAACTATTAGCTTATCTTTACCGTAGTAATAAGCCAGTCAGTATCAAAAGTTAATAAAGTTCATTACCAAATTAATTATTTTAACCTTTTCAAGTTTTGTCATAGAAAAAATATATCCTTTGGAATGCGTAATAAAATGGATTTGGCAAAAATCATATTATTATACTGTGTAATACTTAAAAAGAAAAAAATTTTTTTCTTTTTATTTTGTATTAGTTTTATTTGAACCCAATTATTCGATTAAGTAATCTGATTAATTAATAGTCACAATCATAAAATATTTTTAGATGTTTATTTATATAGAAAGGTATGCTTTATTGCTAATAGCATATTAATATGAAAATTTACTCTCAATCACCTTAAATACGAAATCCTTTTAGTAATACTAAAATTAAATTTATTTTAAAATTACTTATATCAGTTTTTTTTATTATTAAAAAGTTGAAGGTTTGACAGGTATGAAAAAATTTTTTTTGTTTAGATTAGAAAATATTTAGCAAATATTGTTTATATTATAGGAGTTAAGTAACTAACCCATCAAGTTATTGATATTTTAGTTTAATAGTAAATACAAAAAAAAAAAAATAAATAAGTTAAGATTTTACATTTAGAATTAACAAAACGGTCTTTAACTTTAGTTATAAAATAAGTTGATAATAAAAATAAAATAAATAGAATAAAAATATATTTAAATAATGACTTTATTTTTGTAAAAAAGTCGCTTTAAATTGAATTTTAAATTTGACTTACAAACTCTTGATTAAACTATTGTATATCATTCAGATTTATATGAGAAATCATTATTATATAGTCTTTACAGAAACATCATATATTGATTTTAATTAATAATTGATTTGAATATTTTTTACATTGATAATGCATTGACAATAACCAAAAAGTTTAATATTATTTCATTTTATTTATTAAAATAATAATGCTTGAGTTATGACCTGAAGACATCAAACTATCTTGAAATTTGTTTTCAAGGATGTATAGTACAACAATATTTTAAAATTTGTGAAGCGTTAAAAATCTCAAATTGAGAATCTGAATATTATCGTTATAGAAGAAATCTCTTAATTGAATAGAATATTATTGATAACCAGATTAATCTTAATTTTTATTTTTTTAAAATAAGTAAAATTTTTGATTAGATATCTACTTGGGTTGTAAAATGGCCTTTATTCTTTTCAATATCATAATCTCTTGCAGTAATTATATAATCACTTGATAACTTCTGTTAATATTTTTAAAAAATAGCATGATATATATACTTTTTTATTTTTTAAAAAAACTTGGATTATCTGTCATCAAAAGCTGCAATAGATTCCTAAGATATTTTATTTACTTTATTTCTTATACTGTAAATTATATATTTGTTCTCATATAATTAATTACAATTATTTTTTAAAGTATAAAAAAGATTTATAATATATTACTACATGATATACTTAAAATACACTTCCTATAATATATAAAATAATTCTGTTTTTATTGCATAATTTGTATATTACATTTAGTTTATACAAGTCTACTTCAAGAATAAAGCTTGATTTTCCCTTTCTAGACTTCCATAAAATTTTCTTCATGAATCTGTTTCTTTCTCCATTAGTTATTTCCTTAAAATTTTTAACAATTTCATGCTTATCAAACATTTTACATGAAGTAGAATATATATCAATAGCTTTAATGATGCAAGTCTATTTAATTTTTATTTGAAAGCTATAAAATTTCTTCATTTACTTCATATGTCCCAATTAATAACCGCTCTTGAATCCTTTTCTAATTTCTTTATTTTTCATTAACTTTCATAGAAATGCTTTTGACTCCAATGTTTCTTCTAATTGATAAAAATATTTTTGGTAAGATTGATGATTATAGTATATAGATTTTATTTTATTGTATCATCTCTAGCGATTTAATAATAAAATATAGTGATAATTATTATAAATTTCAATAACTATATAATACAGTTGATAATAATATAACGTACGTAGTGAAAAAATTTTTTGCTTATCAAAAATAACCAATCAAGTAGTAAATTTATATTTCATTTACATTCTAGAGGTTGATTTTAGCTCAAAACTAAATTTTCAGAAGCGTCTCTTTATAACAATAAGAAGTTATTTTTTTAATAAAAATAAATAAATTCATAGTGAAAAGGATAAAATAATTAATTAAACCCCTAGACTGGCTATGACTATGAATCTAATTAATTAATTTATAGTAATATTTGATAAAAGACTTAAAATGATAATTAATTCAAATGACATATTATTTGTTATTTATCATTTTGTTACTTAAATGATAAATTATTTTAGTCATTTAATTAATATATAAAATTAAACTTTAAAAAAAATATAAATTTATATATACAATATTTAATAAAATAATTTTTAAAAGAAACTCTTCTTTTATAGGAATTTACTTTAAATTTTAAGGCTTAATAAACTTTAAAATTTATAAAAAAGTAATTATTTATTTTTTTTTATTTTTTTTAAAAAAAAATATCTTATACTCTCCTTTCTTTTATAAAAACTTACTTCTGACTTTAAAGCTTAAAGAACTTCAGAATCTACAAAAAGATAATTATTAGTATTTTTAAAAAAGAATTTTATACCCTTTCTTCTTTTATTAAAAACTTACCTTTGATTTTAAGGCTTATATAATTCCAATATTTATAAAAAGATAAGTATTAGATAATTATTTTTCTTATTTATTATTTTTAAAAAAAACTCATATTTTTTCCTTTCTTTATAGGAACTTATCTTTAAATTCTAAGACTTGAATAATTTTAGAACTTACAAAAAGGTAATTATTATTTTTTTTTATTTTTTAAAAAAATCTTATATCTTTCTCTTTCTTTATAAGAATTTACCTCTAATTTCAAGACTTAAAGAACTCCAATATCTATAAAAAAGCAAATATTAATTATTTATTTTTTTTTTACTTTTTTAATAAAATCTCACTGCTTCTCTTTTCTTTCTTCATAAAATTTACCTCTATATTTCAAAGTTTGCTTAACTTAACTCAAAAAATGATTAAATAGCGTTGATTCTTAAACTTAACTCAACTTAAACATTTAGAATTTTAAAAATATTAGATTATTATATACATAAATTTTGATTGTGTTTAGATAATAATAATACATAATTGATATATATTTATCCTTAAATTAATATATAATATTAGTATATAATAGGTTAACTTTAAAATAATTTGCATTAAATAAACTAAATCTATTATTAAATAACTAAATAACAAAAGATTTAAATAACAGTCAAATGATATGTAATCATCTAGGTATTTAGATTTTAAATTATTTATAATATGATAAATATCAAATAGTTTAAAATTTTAACAAAAAATTAAATAAATTATTTAAATAATCAAATAACCAGGTTATTTTGAATATTTATTTATAGTATATCAAGTAATTAATTATAATAAATTAATTTTATATAAATAGAATAGCTTTTATTTAAGTTGCAAATTAATTTCTTTATAAATCTTAAAATTTTTTATAAGTTTCATAACTCTTTTATAAATTTTAAGTATTAATAAAAAAATCATTCAAAATTGATTCTCTTTTTAATATTATTCTTCATATAAGATTTGAATATAATACATTAAGATTATTATATTTAACTAAATAAATATTAAGATGTGTGAGGGCTATAAAAACTTACTAATAATAATTTAACCTTATTATGCATCAAATTACATAAAAATTTTTAAAAAATTTTTAAAAATATTTCATGTAATTTAATATATAGTAGGATTAAATTACTATTATTAAGTTCTTATAACTCTTATATATATTTTAAGATATATAAATTACTAAATTAATTCAAGAATAATAAATACTTGTAAAACTTAGAGAATATCTTAAGATTATAAATTCTAATAAGTAAAATTAATTATTAAGTTTTTCTTAAAATAATGAAATTAAATCTAATGATCAGTAGTTAAATGCTAATTTAAGCTATATTTTCAAATCTTATACTTAAATTATAACTTAAATTTTGATTTAAATACTCTTCTAATCAAAAAAATCTTGATACTACTTAACTTAAGTTAATTTTTTTGACTCAAGTCTAATAGCTAGTCTAAAATAATAATTATTAATAAAATTATAAATATTAAAAATAAGAAATATATTTGTTTAATAATCTTTCATTTATTTGAAATATAGTTAAAAAGCTAATATTAATATTTTTTTTTAACAAAAAAAATGATTATAATTATTTAAAATAATTCAATTATAGTAAAATAAATAAGTTTTAATTAAATATTTATAGTAAAGATTATTAATATCATAATAATAAATAATTACAGTATATAAATATTATGTTAATTAAAATTATAAAATATAATGTAAAGAAAATTAGAAAATTTAAATCAAATATTATATTATATGATTAACATAAATATTGATATATTTTTAAATTATATTATATATATTAATATATAATTTAGTAATATTTATTATTATTAATAATACAAAATAAAAAAAATTAATAAATATTATTATAATTTTTTTTAATTTTTTTTTTATTTATTTTATTTTATAATTAATTTAATTAATTTATATTAATTATTAATCTTAATTATATATTTAAAAATTAATTTAATAATTTATATTTTAATTAATTTAATTATTATAATTTATTTATATATAAAAGTTTATTTGAGTAATTACAAACTATATTTTTATAATATTTATTCTATATAGTGTTACTAAATAAATATTTTATAAAAATTATAATAATATAATAGTTATAAAAAAAATAAAATATATTTAATAAATTTTATTTATTTTTATCTATTATAAAAATAAATTAATATAAATAAATTAATATATATATTTTTAATTTTATATTTAAATTACTTACTTATTTCATCATTTATAATATTTAAAGCTTCTATTAATTAAATATATATATAAACAAAAAAATGTTAATATTTTGTTTTCAATTGAAGTCACTGAAAATTCAAGCATATAAGTTTTTATGTTAAATTAAAGAAATTATTAGATTATAAATAATTTATAAATATTATAATAATTACCAATACTTTGACTAATTTTTAAACTTGGTATTTCAAGTTCTAAAATTTCATTTAATTTTGCAGTAAAATCAAGTAAACGACTTGTATAAAATATTTGTGAATGATCTTTGGTATCATTTAAATTTTTATTTTGATTTTTGTTTAATGCTTTATTTGCTTTATAAAAATCTATAATATCATCTTTTAATTTTTTATTATAATTTTTATCAATAATATTATTATACTATTTTTCAATAATTTTTTTAATTTCTAATACAGTTGAGCTTTTTAATAAATCCATATCCCAATATTTTTTCATTAAATTTATATAACATTTAGGAGAATTTTCAATAATTTTAGGTCGTTTATCTTTACAAATATCTAAACTAAGTTGAAAATTATGAGCTTCATTATTAAATGGAGAAACTTCTGATATAAATTCCCACATAATCATAGAAAAACTATATATATCACTAGCCTTAGTATAATGCTA